>APFE031429614.1:952-37339 GCA_000404065.3 Pinus taeda | reverse complement strand
AATTTGTCCCTGCCATTTGTCCATTCCCTACCATTGCACCCTACAGAGGCGCCATTCAGTATGCATCACACTCTTTACACTGGGAAGGTGATATGCATCGCACCCTCTGCACTAGGTATTCAGTATGCTCCAGTTTTGACCATTTCTGAGCAGTTTTTAGTGGAGAACTTCTGGGAGATGATGTAATCAATTGACCTTGTCCCTTTAGGCAGTGAAGCAACACTTTTAGGGACTTAGGAGCCCTCAGTTTATGGAAATTTATGATTGGGGTTGAAGTGCCCAAAAATGTCTATAACATGCCTACACAGATACATCCAGGAAGAGATGGAGTTCTTGAACATCTCCTCGCTCGGCACAGCGTACCAATATGCTGTCAAAATCTAGCATAAGTTTAAATAGAAGAAGCGATACTTTGGATATGCAAATCGAAAGACCAAAGGACAAATCCAAGGTAGGGTGACCCAAGACAACCCATCGAAGCCATTAGAAAATAACAACATCACGAAGTCAAAGAAGGACACATGAAAGTGGTGTGAGTTCCACAAGAGCCCCACTCACAACACAAGTGAGTGTCGGACCAAGCAGTCACTGGTGGCCGAGTTAAAGGCTTTCGAATCAGGTGCATGTTCTAACCCTGAGTCAGAACTCGACAAGGTCAATGGTAAACGGAAGCAGATCATTAACGCGGAGCCCAGTGCCACAATTGCCACCACTAAGATCTAGAAGAATGAGCCCAAATATCCAAAGGAGGGGGAGTGTACTTTCCACTCACAGATGTGGGTGAAGGGTTCACCGCTGCAATTCATTTTTTATAGTGGTAGCCAAAAGAACCTCATTTCAACAGAGGTTGTGAAGCGATTGGGCCTACTGACTACACCACATCTGCAATCGTATAGTATCGAGTGGCTTCACCAAGAACGAGATCCCTGAGTCTGCCAATAGTGTCGCCTTCCCTATAGCATCAAACCCGTCATAGACGAGGTATTGTGTGATGTTGCACCTCTTGATGTTTGTGATGTACTATTAGGCCAACCATACTTACAGAGGCAACATGTTGTGTATGAGTCAAGGCCTTGCACTGTTATTATAAATTTAGGCAATTCATTATACAGGATACCTAAGGTAGCCCCACCTACCGCCACCTCTTTGATCGCTGCTAAGAAACATAGCAAGCTCATCTCCCAAGCTAGGAAATTCATTTTCTGTATGGTTCACTCCCAAAGTAAGGGGAAGATTATTTCCACATCCATGACCCCCTCAAAGGGTTCCTCTATGCAGAAACAATAGTAGCAGATGGATACGGTCATGAAAACAGACATAAACATCTTCTCATCACCCACAAGGACACCGTTGCACTATCAGGTACCACGCAAGTTTCAAGGGGGCGACAAAGTCTGGTTGCATCTGTAGAAAGAATGCCTTACAAGAGCCCATCACAAGCTCATACCACTCCGACATGATCCTTACACCAGTACCAAGGTTGCGGGAAACAATGATTTGGAGCATGGCACTCCCCCATTCCTTCACTTCCGTCGAGTGTTCAATGTGGACAGCCCTCTACCATGCTTCCCACCATTACTAGACACATCAAAGATTGCAAAACATCTTACCAAGGACAAATTTCAGTAGATGGAGCAACTCAACGCAATGGGGACCATTGATTCCTAAGGGGCTAGGAATGATCCAGGCGGATGTTGGTGGCCACCTACCTATCCCACTTGGGCCCCCACAACTATCTCTTTCAGTTATTCAGTTTCTTTATTTGTAGCAGAATTTACTATTTTTAGTAGTCTTTTGGGTCTTGAACTTTCGGAGCCATTTTGAGGCCCTAAACGATGGTTTTTTGGAAATCTAGGAGAAACATGGGTCCATGGACCGGTGTTTCTCTTCCCAAAGTTGTAATTCTCGGATAGATCCTTTTAGTGAGATATTGTGTGTGTCAAACGGAGATCGTGTGCTAAAGTTATGACCCCGAGAAGTTGATGTACCAATTTACCCAAACGAGGCCCACGGTTTGGCGTTTCATCTTCAAGGGTTAGGTTTTTGGATGTTTAGGGTTTTCCATTGTTTCTCAACAATAAATAGGCCTTTGAGCCTCATTGTAACATATTTCAAAGGGATGTAGCGCCACATCTCTTCTCAGAGATAAGCTACCATCGCCCTAGCTGGTTTATTTACATTTTTGTTTGTAAGCATATTTCAATATTTTTAATGAAATGAAGTATTATTTCCACTACATCTCTGTGTATATGGTTATCTCTATATTTTGTTGTGTTCTTATTTAAATTTTAATCAGTGGTATGAGAGCGGTCTGCTTTTTCTATGTTTTTCTTTCCATGTCCCCAATGAGGTCGAGGTATAAGGAGTTAGGGCTTGAACTAGTCGAACCTTGGCAAGAAAATCCTCGCATATCCTGACAGCCTCCCATGGTTGATGAAAAGAAAGATGATGGGGGCAGAGATCCTATCAAAATCTTGCTCAAAGAATCCCTCGAGCGACAAAGGAACGTGATGATGGATAGCTTTGCCCAGATCC
Source organism: Pinus taeda (assembly GCA_000404065.3). Taxonomy (NCBI): domain Eukaryota; kingdom Viridiplantae; phylum Streptophyta; class Pinopsida; order Pinales; family Pinaceae; genus Pinus; species Pinus taeda. The sequence goes on along the minus strand of APFE031429614.1, from coordinate 34,804 downwards.
TTTTAGCGGCTACCTAGGGGTGATGCATCGGCTTCCAACAGCTACTCTGGGAACTCCACATCATTTAAGGTACAGGTTAATTTTGAAATCCCCATATTTGAGGGTCAGATAGACGCAGATGTTGTAGATAAATGGTTAAATCTACTAGAGGGTTATTTTTCTGTTCATGATTTTTCCAGTGAGGAAAAGATTATTTTCACTCTTCTCAAAGCAGCCCCCCATGTCAAGGACTAGTAGGAAACCTACTGCGAGCAGAAGCATGAAAGTATGAGCTCACTATTTTCACCGACACCTACTTGAAATTCATTCTGGTATGCCATCAAAGAGCAATACTACCATGTCAAAAGCTATGAGGACAAATACATAAAGTGGACCATGCTATGGCAAGGAAGGGACCAAGATGTGTCGAAGTTCACAAACATTTTAGTAGGGTGGTACTTGGATTCCCCAAGCCACTAGAGTGCGCAGACTCCCCCTTACTAAGTCTCGACCTCAACTGGTCTTAATGGGATGAGTCCATCTTGGTACTCAGCTCCCAATAGATATCCTCTCAGGGATTGCTTGAACCTCTCAAGCCTAGTTATGTCTACTCGATGTTGCCTTAGTTTTGTAGGTCAGCTCGGTTCTCTATTCTCTACTACTTGCTTCGCTCTCTATTCTGTCTCTCTGTCTCACTGTCTCCTCCTTCTCTCTGTGTTTTTTGTTCTCTATTTTTTCATGGCTTAAAGCCAATCCATCCCTTGATTGTTCCTTTCCTCTTCCATCTCTTCGGATCACCTGCTACTGTCCACTTGGAATTCCCTACCTCTGCATTGTAAGAGCCCTGTCCTAAGGTCTGCTAACAGATCTAATTTCTCTTGAAATTAAATGCAATAAGAGGAGATAACTTACTTACTTACATGAATTTTAAACAAATAAAATTTTATCATTTACATTATAATCAACATAAATTAAGGTGAATATTTCATTCTAATAAACTTTACAAGAGTATTCTATGGAGGAATACCTGTACCGGTGGCTGATGGAGATACCTTTGTCCTGCCGCTCATGCTGAATGCTTCTCTTGACTGACCCAACCAGATTTACCTCCCGGCCAACTAGAAAATAATTCCTAGCCCGGGAAACCTCCACAGGTTCCCTAGCCCTCCGAGCCCAAGTCCAACCAGATGTAGTGTGTGTGTCCAAGATGAAAGATCCAGACCAAGATAGCAATACTTCCCTCCTCTCAACAACCCAAGAAACCTCCACAGGTTCCTAAGGTCTCCAAAAACACAACAAGTCCAAACAATCACAACCAACCACCCCCACAAGCAAGACCCCCCCTTCCCTTTTTATACCCTCCTTCCCTTCTTCTCCTCAACCACCTCTCATTAATGTCATTAACTTCTCATCCATCCTTACAGTTGACTTCTCTTCTCCCAAGTAAAGCTGGGAGTACATTTGGAAATGTGACATGAATATAAAATTGGGAATTTAATGGGAAAGGACCATGTCTTCTCCCAAGTAAATCTGAAAAGTACATTTGGGAATGTGAGATGAATATATATATTGATGATTAAATGGAGAGGACTATGTCTTATCCCAAGTAAATGTGAGGGTACATTGGGGAATGTGAAATGTAATTACATGGATAGGACCATATCTTCGCCCTAGTAAATGTGAGGGTACATTGGGGGATGTGAAATGAATATATATATTAATAATGAGTTGGAGAGGAACATGTCTTCTCCCTAGTAAATGTGAGGGTACATTAGGGAAAGTGATATGTATTTACATGGGCAAGATCATGTCTTCTCCCTAGTAAATGTGAGGGTACATTGGGAATGTGAGATGAATACATATATTATTTGAAATAATGGAAGGAGACCATATCCTACCTAAGATTCAATTTGAGAAAGTAATTTGGGAATTTGAATAATAGAACCCATGAATTTTATATTACACCAATATTTCTCAATATTTTCAGATAATGTAAACATTAATAAAATTTGCAGGATAAGATTTAAGTGGGGCATTACATACACCCCTCCTTCAGAAAACTTTGTCCCAAAGTTAGAATGAAAAGATATAAGGAGTTCGAAAGCATAGCAAATCAGAGAGAGTTATAGAAATAAAATTTGATAAGTCAGACAATGACATTACTTCCCATCAAGAGCCTCCAACTGATCTATATCCTCCTATCCATCCTGGCCTACTTCCATCCCCACCCTATCCATCCTCTACTGCTTTATCAGTGGCAATGGCCATACTAACCACTAATAAAACTGACATGGTGGAAGCGTCGAATATATTGACCTAACTTCCCCAACAGGCAACTGGAAATCGTCATCACACGTCTAGGGGAGCATGTCCACCACTGCCCTCCCACGATTCGAGGTTTCGGAGGATACACGGTGGGAAATGCCTCCACCCCTCCCTCAGAACTAGGGTCAACGCCCTAACATGGACCACACTACAGAGCTGGTTGGACTTGTCATCAAATAATCTAGTCAGGTCGTCTTGCCACCTGTCATTTGCATTTTACTTGTGTTATAAGAGTGCATATCAAATAGAAACCAAATGTAATAGAACAATGTACATCGTACCTTTCCTCATTGGTCGTCTCGACCTTCCCCAATGGAATAGTAGATCTTGGTTATCATACGGTTCTTTCCAATCTGTAGTTTAGTTCTCATCCATGCATATAGATAACCACAAAATAGATATAGATACATGATCTTAAACATCATGTTTATTAAGCCCAGTGTCCACGTGTCAATTTTTGTTGTTCATACTAGAAATAAATCTTACATCAGATAAATCATAATTTCACTAAGACATTGATTAGATAAATCATATCTATATAAGCCTATACGATGCAACAATAACTCTGACAAGTCATGCGCTAGATAAATTGTAACCAAGTAAGTCATACATTTGGTCATACATCCAACATTTCCATCATCAATACCAATTCCATCAATTTATTTTCACGTGTCCAACCAAATGTATATAATTCTCATAAATAACAACATGGAACTGCATAATAGAACCTTAACATAGGTGGCTATCTACGTTAAAATGGGCATCATAAATGCTCATGTGACATCCTTGTGGAACCCCTCAATAACAATTAGAGTTGAAACAGCTTCAACTGTCCGTCATGGAAAATAGCATTTGAACGCAGATATGCTATAAGGTGGTACCAAAACCAAAATAATGGCAAGTAATAGATTAATGCACTATCAATTCCACTAGAAGGTGCTAGTATATGTTTTATGCATATAATTTCTTTAAAGCCTTAATGAATATAAAAGTCGCACTCTTCCAATTTGATGGTTTTTCATCTTCCAAACCCATTTAGTTAATCTTGAAAAGAAAAGACTCAAAACTTCAAAAATTGCTTCCAACATGATTTTCATACTTTATTCTTTTTTTTGTAAATTGAGAGAATGTCCTCTAAATGTCAAAAGGTTCAAATTTATTATATATTTAATCATTGTTTACTAGTACCAAAACAATTTCATGATATATATTGCAGCTCACAATATGACCAGGCAAATGAGAAATAATTAAACGAATGGAATAATTGCCTTTGCCCTGCTGCTATTAGTATTTCCCCTCTAAATGGCACTACATTTCTAAAGATGCCTACTCCTTTCATAAGTGGCCAGTGACCACAAAGTTGCGAAGAAAGTTGAGGGTCCTTTTATCCAAAACTAGAGATACATTATTTTTCACGACATTTTTATTCAACTCTAGAATAAGGGTAAAAGTGTATCCTAATATTTTCACTGGTCTTTTATTGACTAAATAAACTTCCATTCTAAAATCCCATATTCTCTACGAATTGATCTTCTCATTTAATTTAAGATCATTAAAAATAACTATCACAGTGAGCCTTACACAAGTCCATAGTATTCAATCTATGTTTTCACTAGAAAATTCTACCCCACTAGACCATCTTTGTCAGGCCTCCATCTGTTATGCACCATGCAATAATTGTTGGCATCCTCTTTTCCTCAACCTTAGGTTACATCATGTCAGCCCATTTTTCTTTGGATTGTTTGCCTGCTAGTTTTATTGTTTTTCCTTGTTACCTGTACCTATTCATTATTAACTAATTTCTTGATTACTTTCTAGATTTCTTTGTCTTAATAAACAAACAACATGACAAAGCATACTTAGTTACAAGACTAGGCTTAATATGTATGGATTAGAAGAAACCATTACATTGAATCTCACCATGCTAGATTGATGCATTCTAGCGAAAATCGATTTTTTTGAAGTTCAATTCAATTAAGAAAATTTAACCAATTAACCATGCCTTAAAAAAACTATCAAAGGGTAAGGATAGTACTAGATCACTTAGGGAAAACTCTTGGCATGTTTTGGGCTTCGTAGTAACTCAAACCACTCTATACTATATCCCTATGTTTAAAGTAGAGGGTATTTAAATGACACGTGCTAGTCAACATAAGTCATGAGCATTACAACCATAAACTAAATTTAGGTCTTTGTTGTGATATCCTCACTATATTGCAGATATGGTGTCTCCATTGATAGGTTCCAAGAAGCTTAACAACCTCATCTGCTTATTTCTATAATCATTCATCTACAGAAAGCAAGGAATGTTAAGATTAAAAGTTGTACAAAGATAAAGCTTATAATGGCCTTGGTGGGCTTAATGGTTAAGAACATGTATTTCCTTGTAAGAGGTCATAGATTCAAATCTAGAGGGGAGTAGAGAAGGTAAACCTCCACAGACTTTAGTAGTCAAATCACTGCACGGAGGCGGATCCCTTTTCCCAGAAACAAGGGGTCTCATAAACCAATTTCGTGTCTGGCTTGGCCATGAACTAAAATTAGATTATTATTATTATTATTATTATTATTATTCAAAGGGAGAATCTAGCTCTGTTTGTAAAAAGTATTTGATGCAGGCATAACATCAACATAGAACCAACTTGTACTAGAAGTATGTTGAAGATCTGTTTTAATATAAAGCCTCTTTCTCACTTTTGAAGCCATGAAGGTACGAGGGAAACAATATTCAAATGTAATGACGCTGGGATAATCACAAAGGACTCCTAGCTTCTTTGGAGATGAGCCTAAGTGCGTTGGGTCAACAAGTCATGGTATATATGGGAGCCTTTAAATGTAAAGAAACTGGAAAAACTACAAAAGACTCCCTAACTTCTTTGAAGATCGGCCTTAGACGATTGGGTCAATATAACATACCATTTACAAGAGACTCTTCAGATCCGAAGATGTGTCCAAGCCTAGGTGATATCCCCTAATTGTAGTCGCTTCAGTCTAGCCAACAAAAGAGCAAATTATTTTCATGACATGAAGACAATTAATCACTTGAAGATGGTTGTTTGGAGAACAACTTGAAGATAAATATAATCTTGTAAGGATATTGTCACCATGCAAGAATCTGTCCAATGATGAGATTAATTAACTGGAAGACAACTGCTCCCATGGTGATGGAGGTTTGAACTAGAATTTGTCAAAAACAATCAATAAAAATCAATAATTTTCAAAATTGCAAAAATGCGAACAAGCTCCTATAGATAGTAACACTTCACAGAGTTCAGTAGAAATTGAACTACTTTTAGCTCCAGTTCCCTTAGAGAAAGAAGAACTGAGATACTCTAGAGTCTGGAAAGCACGAATGGGCCCCAAAGAAACAATTTATTTTCTGTCGTGGACTATTACTAGCAACATAGACTTGACAACAGAAACATAATGAAGTCCCATCCGTTAACTAGGGAGGCCAAACACTATATCAGCTAATAATGTTTCCTGGAGTAAAATGCTTGGCAATGAATCTCTACATATCCATCCAATTTGTATGTAGCGTTGGCTGTACTCAGGTTCTTTATTTAGCTGTTATGGTCTATCATGTGCAAGTTTCCAAGTGCTATTTTGCATATTAAGTTTCTTCCTGCTCTAGAAAACTAGAAAATTGTTTGTGTTTGAATCCCTTTCCTTAACAAGGCACACTTTACAGTCGCTACTGCAATATGATTTAATCTTAAACATAAAAGGAGGTAACGAACTATCTATATGAATGATCACTGATATCCCTTGTGTCAGAAAGTTGCAAAAAGGGACTATAAAGAGGAACAAATGTGGCCCCCTGAGCTTGATAACAGGCCAAGGAAAAAGGATAGAACTGTGCTCCCACTCTAAATCTCAGCAGTTCTTTAGCAAAGGATAAGCATATTGTAGAGGGAAACATTCCACAAAGTTACAAACTCGTGACTGGACTGCACATCAAAAGGATAAGGATATCAAAAAAATGGCTCAGAAACTATAACCTGATAAGGATAAGAAGATTGCAGAGGGAAACAATCTACATATCGGGTAGAATGTTCATCATCATTGTCCCCGAAGAAAAGGATGGATCTTAGTTAAAGGCTCAGAAACAATAACATGCAAGGATAAGCAGATGAAAGAGGGAAAGGATCTACACAGACATCAGTGTAAAGAAAATCATCAGAGGGTTTGAAGCATACGACGAAGATCAGGTAAAGGGTCCAAAACCATACAAAAATACAAATCAAGCAGGTTGCAGAGAACAACACCCTACAACACCATAAGTAGAACACACATTATTGACGTTTCGGAGGTAGAGGATGGACATCAACCAAAGATTAAAATACAATAACCTGATATTTATGCAGGTAGTCATAAACATACATAGATCACGCAGGGAAATAAAGTCCATTGAAGAATAAGCTTTTGAATTCAGTTTGTCGAAGGTGATGTTTTCTGCAAGTCTCTGGGCCAAAAAAAAAAAAGTTTTTCCATGACCACTGTATCCATTGATGATCATAACAATTAAACCAGAACTTGCTACCACACCATACATCCTCATGAGCATGTCTGACTAATAGATATGGGTCAGACAATAGTTTTTCTGCCATTAGGAAACAACATCATAGTAATTGTGACTACATCTCCATCCTATTACCAACAAAGCCACAAAATTGAAACCTGTTTCTAAAACAGAGATCACAACTGACGATAAATATTATGATATGAAATTTTAATTACAAATAAACTAAGAGATACTAAAAACCATTTCACCAATTATGGAAACAAGTTAGGCCACGATTTTTGTTTTGATTTTGAGTTAGTAAAGTTTAGGGCTCAAGACTGCTTTGTCATTTTATTCTACCAAGTGATAGTGATCTGCACTATTGCTGATATTCTGGGTTTGAAGCACTTGATCTGATGCAATGCTGTTGGCAAACACTTCATGACTATATTGAGGGGCTTTGATATCATTTTTTGGGATTCAACTGCGTTAAGTAAGTCATTCATCTATGACCATTTCCATGAGAGGTAGTCATAACTGACTAATTTATCATGATTTTTGAGTAGTCCACTTAGCACTCATTGCATCGAGTGATTCTCACAAGGGTGAAGAAGCAGGATTGAAAATAGTGAAATGAATCACAAAGCATCAATCATCACTTTCGAGGCTTGCACATGGTAACCAGGGCTTCCCGAGTGGTCACCCATCCTAGATCGCCTCTGGCACAAGCGCACTTAACTATGGAGTTTTCCCCACAATCAATCTCACTTAGCTTGCTACCCCATTTGCAAAACCTTAGCAAGTGGGGAGCTCTACTTGAATGGTTCATGAGGCACAATACTTGCTAAGTGGGCTTGATTGTGGGGAAAACTCCACAGTTAAGCGTGCTTGAGCCAGAGACGATCTGGGATGGGTGACCTCCCAGGAAGTCCTGGTTACCGAGTGTAAGCCATGAAAGTGATGATTGACACTATGTGATTCATTTCACTAGTTTCAATCCCACTTCTTCACCCTTGTGAGCATCACACGATGTAATGAGTGCTAAGTGGACTATTCAAAAATCATGAGAAATTAGTGAGTTACGACTACCTCTCAGGGAAATGGTCATAGATGAATGACTTACTTAACATAGTTGAATCCCAAAAAATGATATCTAATATAATGCACTGCGAAAACCCCTCAATACATACAAAAGAGTGAAGGGAGATCTACTTGAATGGTTCATGAGGCACAATACTTGCTAAGATTTTGCAAATTGGGTAGTAAGTTAAGTAGGATTAATTGTGGGTAAAAGTCCACAGTTAAGCGTGCTTGAGCTAGAGGCGATTTGGGATGGGTGATCTCCCGGGAAGTCTTGGTTATCGGGTGCAAGCCACGAAAGTGATAATTGATGCTATGTGATTCATTTTACTAGTTTCAATCCCACTTCTTCACCCTTGTGAGCATCACCCAATGCAATGAGTGCTGAGTGGACTATTAAAAATCATGAGAAATTAGTCAATTACGATTACCTCTCATGGAAATGGTCATAGATGAATGAATTACTTAACACAATTGAATCCCAAAAAGTGATATTTAATATTGCATGACTCTTAATCTCGCAATGGCTAGGAACTGATCTGAAATCCTTTTTGGTCATCAAAAACTAAAAAATTATCTCTTTTAACCATTATTTTTCGTCCCCTTAAGGATAAGGATGCTATCATAGGGCTTGGTGTGAAGTATTTTAGTGGAGGTCATTTTGAATTTCATTTGGATATAATTTTCCCTGTGTCTCCTCTAGTGGTGTTCAAATTTTGGTGGAATTCCCACAGTGGGTTCACCATATATTGGATGCCCTAGTCATCACATCAAGAGGGAACCCTAGAAGCTAATACTTCAACTTGGGGATTTTTTCAAGGTAATATTTTAGTACTTGATGAATTAAATCATACATTTCCTTTTCTCCCACCTACCTCGACCTTGGATGTGCATATATCATGTATCAACTTTCAACCCCACGTCTCCTGTAATTTCTCTTTCAAGGGGTTTTTCATGGAAAGTCTTAATAGCTGCTCCCAAATCTTTCCATTTTGTTGAACCTTTCCATTGAATGGGCTACCTTTCCTCACTCCAAATCTAACTTAGAAACATTTATCACAAGTGAGTTTTACTCGAACTCCACCTGTTGGTGAAAATCTATGAAGAGTAGGGGACTTAGGCTGTTGTGACAATGGGCCTTTGTCCTAGGTGGGGTTGTGCCCTCTAGATTTTCCCTCTTTACAAGGCCTGCTATTTTGTGCAGCTACAGGTCTTAATATAGGGGCCTAAGGGTCATAACATAGACCCCTTTATTTTAAAAAAGAAATTCCCTCAAAGCCTTTAGTTGAGTGTGTTTCTTCACAAACTAAAAATTTTCCCATCTAGCTTATTCTAGAAGCATATTATTCCACTTGATTAGGTACTCAAAATGGTTATAAATAAAAAAGAACGATAATATTAATATATAACTTTTTCTAGTTCAATAAACAACTTCCTTTCTTCATATAATTCTAGAAGTTTTGTTTGCATTGTAAAGTTTATCCCAAATCGTTTTTTAGGAAAGATACATGAAAAACCTTATGAGTGGGATAAGGAGGAAAAACTAACTCATACACCACTTTTCTAATCTTACAGATAATCTTGTAGGGTCTATAAAATTTTGGATCTAATTTTTATTATTATTTTTTGCTTGAGTGTAAATTGCTTATATAGTTGTAGTCCTAGAAATATCCAATCACCTTACTCAAATTGTCTTTCACTTTGATGTTGATCTGTTTTCTGCTTTCCGTTTTCTACCATTTGGAGGTTTTTCTTAAAATTAGTCAACATTTCTTCAGTCTCCTCCATATGTAACTGTATTTATCTTCCAAAAAGTATGAGACACTAGGAGCTAGATAACCATAAAGGGCCTCAAATGGGGTTGATTTAGTAATGTACGATACATAGTATTATATCACCATTCAACTAGAGAAAGCCACTTCATACATTGAGATTACTTTTCTAAAGAATAACATCATGCATAACTCTCTAAACATTTGTTAACTATCTCTGTTTGACTATCCATTTGTGGATGATATGCTGAACTCATCGCTAGTGTCGCTCCACTCACATTTCATAATTATTTTCAAAAATTTCCTGTGAATTTTGGTTATTTGTCAGCTACTATTACTTTAGGAAACCCATGAAGTCTATGAATTTCCTTCTTGAACACTTCTCCCACCTATATTGTTGCGTATGTACTTTGAATTCTACAAAAATGTGCATATTTGTGAGTTTACCCACAACCACAAAAATGGAATACTTACCTTCATATTTTGGTAACCTTGTAATGAAGTCCATTGATATCTCTTACCATATTTGATTAAGTTTGTGTAATGGGTAAAGTAACCATAAATATTTTTCTATCTCTACTTTATTTTTTGGAAAACTTGACATTCTCCATTTTTTTTTTGAATATATTATATTTCTTCATTCCTTCCTTTTTCAAAATCCTTTTATTTGTTTGAAGGAACCCTACATGCCTTTCCATAGAGAATCATGGGAATTATTTAATATTTATTGCTTCAAATTTTATTTATAGCATAAAAATATTCCACCCTTGTACCAAGGTATATCTCCCTTCCACTCCGAATGTTCCATAGAGTTCATATTTCCTTTATACATTGCATTTTTTTTTTGTTTAAAATTGTTGTTATTTTTCCATTCACGATGAAGTCTTTCTAGCCATACCATAATATAAGATGTAATAGAATATAAATTTGAGGCTTATTCTATTCTAGAAATATCATCTACGGTTATATTCTCCTTTCCCTTTATGTATATTATTTCAAAATGAAACCCTCACATTATTGCTACCCATTTTTTTTCTCTTCTAATGACAATTTATGTTCCAAAAAACACTTTAGGCTCTCATGGTTTGTATTTACTTTAAAGTGCTCTCAATGAGATAGTGTCACCATTTTCTAAATTTAATGTAAAATGGCTTCCATTGAATCTTTCTCATATGTTGATTTCACCAAATCCTTTCCCTTTATTTTTTTTCTTTCAAAAGATAATGGTCTACCTTTTTTTATCTTTTCTACTCCAATTCCTTGTCCTGATGCATCACCATCTGCTGTGGATGCTTTACCAAAATTAGATGTTTTCAAAATTGATGTAGAAGTCATGACATCCTTTAAAGGATAGAATTCCAAAGTCGCCTCACCATTCCCATACAAATGATTTTTCCTTCAAGATAGATGTGAGTTGGCCTGCAATGTGTGCATAATTTTTAACAAATTTATGAAAATATCTTGCAAGTACCAAAAATCCGCGAAGACTCTTGAAGTTCTTGAGGGTCCACCTTAACTCCCATTGAAACAATATGACACAAATATTCTACTCTTTTTTTCTCAAAAGCACATTTGGATTTTTTCATACAATTGATTGTTCCCAAGAATTTGTAGAAATCCATCCACATGTTAAATGTAGTCATCCCATGATTTGTTATATATAAGTATATCATTAGAAAACCAACACAATTTTTCTAAGATGAGGGGTCAAAAAATTTATCCACAAAACTTTGAAAAGTAGGAGGAGCATTAGTCATCTCAAAAGGCATGACCAAGAACTCATAATGCCCTTTAGGCATTTGTTTTTTGAATGTATTCTTTTCTTAATTCGATGAGGTGGTACCTTGATTTAAGATAAAGCTTTGTAAAATAAGCCACTCCATGAAGCTCGTCTAATAGATAATTAATATATGGTATAGAGAATTATCCTTAATGATGATTTTGTTTAGATCTCTATATTTAGGACACATCCTCCAAGAATTATCTTTTTTTCTCACCATCACTATTGGCATTGAAAATGAACTCCTACTAGGTCAAATAACACCTAAATATACCATGTCATGTTCTATTTCCTCAATCTCACCCTTTTGCCGATGATATCTATAAGATTTTTTAATAGGAGTACTTTTAGGTATTAGTTTGATTTGATGTTCATAATCTCTAGATGGAGGTAGACCTTTTGTGGAAGGCCATATTGTGATTTTATAAGGTTCATTTTAGTTCCTATGAAAATTATCATCTTCCTACTTAATTTCCATAGAATACAATTTAACCACAACTCACTTGCTACCCTTCTTTAGGAGATTTTCCATTCTATGAGCACTGATGACTTAAGAAGGTCTATATTTTGATCCTTTGCATTCATATTGAACTCATTAGAATTAAAATCTCATGAATAACTTATGATAATTTGTAGAAATTATACCTAATGCTATTAACCATTGAACCCATAAAACATTTACACCTCCAACGTGAATGTGAATTACATACATGAGTATTTCCAAACTATATTCTCGCATACTTCGTTTAATTTCATGAAACATGTGCCTTAAAAATTATAATATGTCAAAGAATACAATCCACTTCTAGGGGGAAATCTCTTTTTACAATGAATTCAATACATAAGCATCCAATTTTCAGTTCAACATGCAATAAATTGTTTACATATTCATGAACATAATTTCTAGGAGATTCCACAAAAGTACATTGAAAATTAAATCACAGAAGCACTTATTTGATTTAATCTAAAATATGCTTACATTTGATGGAGGGCGAGCCATTTTTCACCCAACCATAGGCTCAACTATTTGGTTAGCTCTTTTGTAACTGACCACATGCTAGCTAGACTATGTTGTCATCAAGGGAACTTTTTCACTAAGAAATAGAGGATGGAAACATGAAGGCCACTCTCCTTCATAATAATTTTTTTTTTAAGTATTTTCCTTGTACCCTCTCAGCTATGATTTCACACAAAAATATACATGCTTTTTAAACTAGTTTGCATATAACAAAGGAGTCCCTTCATTGACCTAATAGTCCCTCAACAACCTCCCTTATAAGTTCCTATATGCATGCCCACCAAACACCCAAATACACAACTGTCTTTTATAGTTGGGTTAAGGAATTTTTCACTTGATTTTCTTAGTTTGAAAGCATATTTTATAAATCCTCACTATTCTATGTAAACAAAGCCTTGCTTGGGCACATATTTTCCCCATATTTTATGTGAAAGCCATTTGTGTTCATCCCCTACTTGATAATCACGAATGGATTGTGTTCTACCTTTCTTATCATTGGGTTTCATGGGTCAATATGGTTACTTTCCCATACCTTTAAGGGGAATTTTTTTTTGCATTTCCCCACTACTTCTCTTAATTATGGGAAGTTTTTTATTCAATTTCCAACCCATTCATTAACCGACTTCTTGGAAACTAGGAAATGATGAGTTTTTAATTTCAACTCAGTAAAATGATTTGTGGGAAATGGATATTTCAGCCAGAAACAATTCCCACAATTCCCCCTCACTAGTTCCCACTGATAGCATCATGATGTTCCCCCTCTCTAGTTCCCACTGGTAGTCATCCCTTCATTCAATTGGTCAACATTTTTAATGACAATTATAATATAGATATATCATTTTTTGGTTTAGATAGTTAAAATTGAAGCAATCATGATAATACATGTCAATACATGCACCATTAAATTAATGAGTTACATCATCATTGGGGATAAAAATGGGGGTGCTACATTCCCCTCCTTAAAGTATCATTATCCTCAATTTTGACAACACCTTTGGTGTCATGTTTCTTACAATAGTACACCATCCCATGTGCTCTTGTTCACTGCAACAAGCCACACAATGCCTCTTTAGTTGCACTATTATCATTTCAATTTTCATATCAAAAATAATTTTCATGTTCCCAGTTGTTGCTTTAGAAATGCCATTTATTTTTCACTGTTTGGATACCTCAAGACCTTTGGTATTCTAGCATATGCCTGCATTGGACCTCAAATAAATATGTATGTTATAACCATTTTATACAACCATTATCTTATCTGTAATAGTTTGCAACTCCAAAATGTGATGTGTGTTGTAAAATTACTATAAACATTTAATTAAATACTTATTTGTATGGTTGTCCTTTGCTTCATAAGGTTTCCACAAACAACAAGTTCAACTCACTATTTACTCAAACACATCCAATGCACTCATGATCCTAACGAACATGTGATGTGAATCATACATAATAGATTCATTCAAGCCTTTGTTATATCCTTTTTTCCACCTCATTAATTAGTTGCAGAGACCTATTCACCCATCATGCTAAAGCATTATTTATTTACCCTAGGAGTGAGAATTTGCAAGCATCATTGCTCCTTTGTCACTAATAATAAATTATGCATAACTCTTTGCTAGTATTCAAGGAGTGATGATTCCTTTGTACACTTTATAAAAGAGTGATGAATAGTCAAAGTTATTTGGATTGGATCATTATATAAGTTGTTGTCCATCTTCATGATTTCAGAGTGGAAAACTTGAAGGAATCAACTTACAAGAGTAGTTTTTTCAATGGGACCCAATTTGGAGAATTGGGGTTTGAAACCTTTTGGGGCCAATTTGCAACCTTAAATAATGTTATTAGTTGTTGGGGGGTGGGGGGGTGGAATTTCTTATTTAAGAATGGGAGAATGTGAAATTGTTCTATACTTGAAGATATTTCCAATTGTGCAAGAATCATGTCAATGAGATTTTAGATGAAAAATTTATGCCACATGGAAGTTGACTTATTGTGTTTGACTACCACAATTCGAGAGGATGCCATGTTAGCCTTCGTTACCCATGTATAACAGGCTAGAATCATATGGAGTATGAAGAAGACTCTAGAAGGGTCAAGTTGTAACTCAAGGGTTGAATGGGTCAAATTTAACCCCTAGTTGGTTTTGGACAATGTTATAACTAGGCCACTAGGAGGAAAAGGTGTTCCACACTATTTATTGCATTTTTTTCCATAGTAGAGAAAAGTAGTTGAGTGGAGATAGAGAGAGAGCATAATAGACAGGTTTGTGTTCTGTAGCAATCCAAGTTTTAGGAAACTCCATAGAGAGTTCCTTCTCCATCTTACTCACACCATTTCGATTCTAGATAAAAGAGAGCAGAGTAGCCTCACCTTCTAGCTAGGTTTTATCTTGGAAGGGTTTCTTGGAGAATATATTGGTGTTCAAGTGGTTTGTGAGTGATTTAATTTACTTTTTATCTATTTTCTGCATATTATTGATGGCATGCGTAAGCAATAAAATAATTATAACAAAATATGAAGTCTAAAAGGAATTAACCCTTCATAGTATATATTCAATTAATTTTCTGATATTTGCTGTGATGAACTATCCAGTGAAATATCAATAGTAGTTTTCATATCATATTGGTATGAAAGAAGGTTTCTTAAGTATTTTCTAAGAATTTGCAGGGGATCGAATTGATTTAAGTAGGAATTCATAAAACCCCAACCATGGCTGATGAATTAGTTAATGATAACTGTCAAGATTTGATAGAGGAGAGGTTTTCATAGCTCGAAGTGTAAGTCACAAATATAAACTATAATATGAGCCTTCTCATGGTGGCTATAACCAATAATCTTGGGATGTTTAGAGAAGATGGAGGTTCCAACTTGTTGAAAAAGGTGTAACTAGGTTTGGTCTTCATAACTATGAAATGTATTTTTGATTCTTGTAAATTATGAAATAAAAGAAAATTATTATTATTGGTTTTGGAGGATGGGTTTCATGCTCCAGGTATTTTATTTTATAGGTCAATCACCCATTTAGTGATTCTAGGGTTTGTCCTAGGTCAAGAGGTCAAAAGAGTCATTTTCATAAGTTGAAGACCCCATTGGGCACATTGTAACTTATAAAGGAAAATATTTTTGTCTTTAAAAGTGTTGGAATACCCTCCAAGGCCAAGTTGGCCTAGCAGCTAGAAAGTTAGCCTAAAGGAAGAGCCATGTCTACCCTTGAAGAAGCCTACATATATGAGAGGACTCCTCCTCCTTAAAGACACTCACTCATCCCTAATTTTTCTGGTAAAGAAAGAAGAAGGATTAGGCAATTAAGGAGAAGAAGGACGAAGATGTTTTTTATTTGGGCTATATTTATCTCTCTTACATGCTAGAGAAGACTGGGGTTTTTGTGCTAACCTAGGGCATCCTTATATAAGTTCGATCTTGGTGGAAAGGAGGCAACGAAGTCAAGTGAATACTACCAAGGATCTCTCTCAAGCTCCAAAAGTCAGGGAAAGGAAAGCAAAGGTTAGAGGAGGGAACTAGAAGAAGATCAAAGTTCTCATGTGTGGCAGCAACAGTGTTTGGGTGCCGAAATTCTAGATCTATAGTAGGAGTCCATAAACCTTGCCACAGAAGGTCGAGAAGGTACCACTGGAAATATTTGACTATGTTTGACTAGGTCAAAGTTGGCACATCACTCAAAGAGGTTGGTCCTGGTATTAGAGGGTATTGGTCTCAGTATTAAGATCTTAAGGTCTTGGAATTTGTCAATTGAAGAATCTATAAGGAAGATAAGAGATTTAAGGGTTTTCCTCTCAAGGGGAGAGGTTTTTCCTTGGCTTGCAGCCTATATACTGTATCATTGTGTTTTTTGTTTTGGTATCTATTTGATGCTTCACACATAATATAATAAAGAACAAAGTTAATAAGTAAAAAGGAACCACAATCAATTATCAATTAAAGAGAATTAATCATAGTCATTTCCCTATTGAATTCTCAACAAAACTCAGGGGTGAGATCGAGATTAGGAAGAACCAAACAAGGAGTCCCAAAATATTTCAAAAGATTAACCTAGTTCGAGCACTGTGAACCATTCACAATGTATCTTCAAGATGGAATTGAAGGTGGAAATAAACTCTATCAATGTGATATATATGATTTGAAATTAAATCATCGGTTGTATTAGTTAGAGGTTTATTTAGTGTTCACCATATAGAAATGGAATAGGAAATTTCATTTTCTTGCTTGAAATTAGAGGGCCATGTATTGACTTGGTGGGAAAGCCACATGAAAATGCTTATGTTAGAGGGAGATCTCCCAATAAGTAAGTAGGAGGATTTAAAACCTCACAAAGTCCTAGTTCTACCTTATCAAGTATGTATAGGACCAGTGGATCTGATGGCATAACTTCAGGAAGATATAGGGGAGAATGTACATGAATACACCACATCATTCAAGAAGATGGAAATGATGTCTGGTACATTTCATAAGAACTTAATTGTACTCCTAAGATATTTGGGCGGTATATAAAACCATTTATGAAAGAAAGTGATGCTATTCAAACTTAGATTGATAAATGGGGCTTGTGTATAGGAAAAATATCTGGAAAACATAGGCTATAAGAAAGGGAAATAGAGTGTTTCAAAGTTGAAAGAATAGTAGGAATCTTCCACGTAGTGGAATAAGATGTGGAAAGGGGGAAGAACAAGAAGATAATTACCATACACTAAAAAAAATCCATGTGATTAACTCCCTTTTTTCTTCCAAGGACTGTTTTAGTGTATTTTTCTCCAATTTTTTGAAAAAGTCGATGCTATTTATTGGGATGGAGCTATTTTTAGTGTTTTTTGCATTGACCAAAACATTTAGGCACTAAATTAGGTGATAATAATGCAAGAAATAGATCCATAAATAGTTCCATAAATAGCACCAAAAAAAGTGTTGTAAATAGCACTAGAAATAATGCTAGATTTATATCCTTTTTTGGCACCTATATTATCGCCTTGGTTAGCTCCCTTTTTAGTGCCGAACATAGCACCAGGTGCTTAAATAGTTAATTAATTAAGGTATTGGGGTTTAAGTGCATAAGGGATTTGAGGATTATGAGATTTAGGGATTTGGGGTACATGGATTAAGGGTTAAGGGAATAGGGGTTAGGGTTTAAGAGATTAATGGTCAAGAACTAAGGGATTTGGTGTTTACGAGCGAGGTAGTTAATGATTAATGGATTAGGGATTATGAGTTAATGGATTAATGTTTAATTCATGCTTAAGGCATAGAGGTTTATGGATTAAGGGATTAGGGATTATGGCTTAAGTATTTAAGGGTTGATGGCTTAGGACTTAGGGGATTTAGGGATTTTGCATTAAGGGATTAATGATTAACTAGGGTTGAGGGATTAAGGGTACTTTAGGAATTAAGTCTTAAGGATTTAAAGGTCAATGCATCAATATGGGTTAGATATTTAGGCCTTTATTGAAACTCTTGAAATGTAATGGAACATCTTCTAACACTCCCATCACCAATGTCATCCATCGATGCCGCATGGTGAGCAGTGAATGGGGCCAACGTTGAAAGTTCTTCAAACTCTTCTTGTATGTGTCGAAATTTGACATGGTTAGAATAGAAACATGCCTTGACAATATGTGAGGGTTTGAAGACTCAAGGATAATTGATGTCCCTGCATAATCTTTGAGATTGTCCACGTTTGCATCAACGCTCATCATGTAGTATCATTGTCATTCCCATCTATGGAATCTTTGTCAAAAATCTCTTGAAATTTCATGGAACATCTTCCAACATTACCATCAACAATGCAATCCATCGATGTCACACGATGAGTAGTGAATGGGGCCAATGTTTAAATTTATTCAAACTGCTCCTGTATGCATCGAAATTTCTTCAAACTGTTCCTGTAACTTCCTCCATTGAATATGAATCATGAAGAGAAGAATGATCAAAAGGTGGATTAGGAATTTGATTTGCGGATTTTTTAACTTTATTTCTATCACATAGAGGAACCCACATCAGGACTAGAAAAGGAGGAGGACAACGCACAAAAGGAGTAGTATATTCCTCCTCAAAAATAAGAGGCGTCTCATGAATCACAAGAGTTGGGGGAAGTAGAAAAATCAGAGGGTTTAGGTTCACCGTGTAAAGAGATAAGAACCAATCACTCAAACTCTTGTTTGAAGAAATCCTGATTCATGTCTTCTTCATAAATTTCACAACAAAGGTGAAGGGATTGATCAGAAAATCCTCAAATGATTCATTAGGCTTCATTCTAAAGAGACTGAATCTTTTACAAACATCTTGATAATTATACATGTCGAAGGCTTGATGGATCTCCCTGACAAACTGATGAAGGGAATGGATGGAAGTCAGTGGTAAGGTATGGCACCATTGATTAACATGACCCTCAAGGGTGAGGAAGAAAATCACACAAGCAAATTTTTCATCATCGATTTCATATTTCACAAAATTTAAGAAAATCATAAATGTGCTCGGTTATGGGTGTTCCATCCTCATCATCAAACTTTAACTAGTACAAGTGATTGAGAGGCTCATCGGGGATTGAAAATTGATAAGGAAAAAAATGAGAAACACCTAGGGAGTAAGATTTGTGTATGAGCCATTTTAGATAAGAGGTTCAAACCAGGTTCAATGGGTTCAACTTTTCATCTAGCCCTTCTAGTGCTAGAAATGTTAATGGTGCTAGACCCACAAACACTCAGGGGATCCCCTTGGTATGAAGTCCTGATCAGACCTCACATCATTGGTGTACGATTCCCATCCAATATAAAGGCTTGATTGCCAAATCCTTAAAGATTTTCCTTGGCTCTAGCTGTCATCACGTGAGAGGGATGCAGTGGTATCTTTGAAAAGCAAGGGGGTTTTCCTAGTGAGTGTTCAGTTGCAACTGTGTTGAGGTTATTCTACTGTAAAGGTGGGAGAAAAGTGAGCCTCTAAGTGAGAGGTAATAGTAACACCTAAGAAGAGACACACATGAACCAAAAGGATCTGTCTAACATCCAACAAAATAGTCCACAGTGGATGCGATGATTGTTACGACCAATAAATGAAGAAATATTTTTCTAGTATCCCACGAAATAGTCCACAAGGATGGGACATTGATAGCAACCATTATAGCACATTCTCAATAAGATAAGAACTAAAATAATTGAAATAGTTCAACTATCTTAGCACATGCGAAAGAAAACATGAAATACAAACATTCGCAAATTAGTCTTACAAAAATTCATAGTTCATGCATGAAGAATGTGTTGGCCTTAAAGGCTTTTGATATTAAGCAAAAGTTCCCAGACACATGTTTACAATGTACATCACTAACCCCAATAGTGGGACATTGGAGTTCTACTTTCTCCTCAAAGAACAAGTTGATATCACTAATGCCTTGCGGGAGGAGCCAAGGTGAATAGTTCTTTGCTCATACAATGAGGGAGTATATATAACCGAGGGGTGATGCTTCCCCTCCTTGTCACTCTTTGACTACCCTCATGACTGTTTGACTTGCTGTGACTTTTTAGCTTACATGACTCTCCATATTACATATGTGTCCTTTGGACCTCCACTTTACAATGAATACAATATACATGGTCCACAATGATGATGAGGCATATGACAAATCATGACAAGACATGACATGTCACTACTGACATGAACTACTTGAATGATGTGGCAATGTTAATCCACTGTTGTTGTTGTGAATGTTGTTTGCTTGAGAATTATCTTATCTTCCACCTCCTCGTGGCTTAGTGATAGGAATATTCAATGATCTCAAGTCTTGGGTTGTGGTTGCGAGTTGCTGTCCCTTTGCCTTGCCTTGGTAGATAAACTTACATGCTTAGCTACATGAATTTCTTTTGCATGTCCTCCTACTTTATCCCCTACTTCATCATCCCACCATCGTATGATAAGATACATGTATCTACAATTCACTCATGATGAGACGACATAAGCCCAGAAAACCCCCTAGTCTAAGATGATGCATTTTGATCCATCAACTAAGCCCGAGACAAGTGATAGGCTAGGGAGAGGGGCTCAGTGACTACGCATTGTGCAGTTCCAATAGTTAGGGGGAGATATTAAGCTCCGATACTATGCAATGCACAACTCAAAGAGGCTTGAAGGACAAGACTGCATAGTTTTTGGAGACAGTGGGGTTTGGTTGAGGGAATGGACACTGGGAAAGCCAACAACATAGCTTTGGATCTTAAGGGAGGCTATATTTTGTGTATTTCATGGTTCTAGTAGCCAGGGTTGAGGCTTTCGGCCCAAAACTATGCAATGCATAGTTCAGGTTGGGCTCAAAGACAATTCTACGTAGTTTTGGGCAGTTGGTGGGACAAGCTGAGGGATGGTCACTGTGGGAGAATTTTGTGCAGTTCTGAGAGGAAAGGGAGGCTGGTCCACTGCAGGATTGCATATTTCAGAGGCTTAGGGAGAGAGCTTAGGGGTTGTGTTTTTGCGATTCACAGTTAAGGCCAGGTTGTTTGAGAGCATTATGCAATTCTGGAGGTGAAGGTTGGGTCTTGGGCTTAGATATTGTGCAATGCAGTAGTCCTTGGAGGTGGGAACCACACATTACACAAAATAAAAGGTCAAGGTCATAGATAGAGGATTGGAACTATGCAATGTGTAGTCTAGGTAGGCCAGGTGAGGTCAAGTTGCTGGTTCGGGAGGCCTCTTCGTAAATGGTTAGGTGTTAGATTAGTGAGATTGATGTGTGAAGTGATATATCTTCGATTGTGATCTAACACATAGAACAATTGATGATTCAATAACATAGATCACCCATGACACATAAATAATACATTTTCCTACGTGTGACTGCTCTATGACCAATTAAGATAAGTGCGACACCACAAATACACTTTACGACGACCGTGGCGACACTTGTGCAACAATGCTAAAAAATTTGTGAATGAGTGTGACAGGTGTTATATGGTTAGGAAATCTGATAAACACAAATATGGACCCTTGAAACCCCCAAAATGAGCTTTTACACTTGATGCGACAACCCATATGCAAAAATATCACATTTTGCCTAAGTAACAAACATGACCAAAACACTCTAAAAGATACATGAAACAAGGCTTAGTGTTTACAACAACAATGTACAGGACCAAGGAAGTATCTGAAATTAAGCATAGGCCAAAATTGTGGAGGGCGTTGCAACTACTACAACAGAATGTTTAACTCAAATTGTTTTGACTTCTAGCCCGACCATGTTACTTCAACTATGGGAAGTTTACAATCTCCATTTTTTGTTGACCTCATCCACCATGACCTCTACACCTCATCATGGTTTAATTTTTGAATTTGTTTCAAGTGGATTTCTCAGAGAAAATATTTCTCTAAATAATCACACATTCCCTTCTCAACTCTCATTTTCTAAGAAGGAAGCAATACGTTAGTGTAGAAATTTCTCTACAAATCAGCTAGCTCACTGATATCATGTAGAAATTTCACCTGCATATCCAACTGATATATGGAATGTACTAAAGCATAATACTAGATCTATATCTACCATAAACTTAGCGGAAGCTTAATTGAACATGAGAAACATCAAGCATGAACACATATAACTGATAAGAAGGAATCAATCACATAACACATAATATATCACTGGGGAAAGCATCAACATAAAACCCTAACACTGTATTATCAATCAAGTGGAAATCCTCACATACAAAAAGAATCAACTCAATAACTATCCTTCTCTCTCTGTACTCTGATGATGATGATCATAGACTCACTAGGCCTCAATATATAGGCCACAAATCCTCCAATCCCCTATTTCCTTGCACAATTTTGATTGGGGTCCAATTACAAAACATATGAGCATTGGCCCCAAATCATACTTGCTGTCAACCATAGGTCCAACTACGCAATCCTTGAGGACACTAGTTCCACTTGCATGCAAGGAATATTCACTAGGAAGATCCAAGCATTTGATACTACACTGTCCCTCATCTGATCTCAACTGGGTCTTTGACAGACCTGACATGCAACAGTTATCCATGAGTGAATCCTCAGTTATCTAAAATAATAGTTGTCACATGCATGCAAGCATTAACACACTATATTTTATTATTTTAACAACTTATTAAAATAATCTAACTGGACTTGACTAGTTAGAACTAAGTCAATCGATTCTCTCATTATAGAACTTATACTTATTCCCTCAATCAGTGGAGGAAATTAAGGATAAATTCCTCAATCAGTGGGACAATCCATGTGCATGCTCACAAAGACTTCAAATTCAAATTTCCTTAACTAATTAACTCAACTGAATTAATTAATTAATATTTCCAACTGTTGTTAAGACCAAAATTAATTTTACTTCCTATAGATAAACTAGGGACTGCTATAAATAGGAAGGGAATCATAAATTCTAATTTTAGAACTTTCTATTTTTAGCAGTTTCACCTCTCACCCAATGTGGCCAATGATCTCACTAGACAAACTACTATTTTTATACATGCTATTTTTAGACATGTTATTTTTAGTAGGTCTATTTTTAGCACATTCTAAATTTAACATTTCTTGTTGCACATTTTTCAACACTTAGTTTTCATTGCGATCATTCAAATGAAAACCTCAAATAAAATGGTGGGCGTCATCATTTCCTACAAATTTCATCGCGTTCCCTAACATTTGACTTCAACGCTATTTCACAGTGAAATTTGTAGAAAATCCTATAGATTCACAAGCTCATGCAATGTACTAAAGCACAAGACAGAATCTACTTCTACATTCATCCATCAAAAGCCAATAGATCGATGAAAACAATAAGAACAAGAAGAAGATAAATAAATGGCACATAACACAAGATGTATTTAGGGAAAGCCACTGCTAAAAACCCCGCTATCTATATTGCATATATCAGAAATACAAGAAAAGATACAAATATTTTTCTCCCTAGAACAATTCCACACAAGTATGCTCAACTCTTTCATCTCACAAGCTAGCTCATGCCAAATCCTTAGCTTATTCAATAACTCTCCAAGCCCTAATCTCTTGTGTAATTCCTAGGATGAATAGCCCATATTTAAAAGGAATTCATCCTTCCAAAATTGTGCAATCCAAACATAGGATTAATCTCTGATGCATGCATGATATTTACACTCTAGTAAATAATACCACTGAGAGTACATTGTCCCTGCACTCTAGTCTCAATTGGGTCTTTTTCTAAACAGACATGCATGAGTTTCTCATGAGGGAATCTTCAGTTAGCTTGAGTAGCACTAGTGGATGCATTAGTGCACCAACTGACTGTTAGTGCTCTATTAGTTCCAAAAACAATTTAGAACTAATTTAACTGAACTTAACTAAGTAAACTGAGTGATCTAATTTCCAACTCAATTTAAACTCATACTGGACCCCTAAAACTTAGGGAGAGCATATACATGACTTCAAAAATACTTCCAACTCAAAATTCCTAAGCTAATTAAGTTAATTAAACTTAATTAACTATTTACAAGTTGTTATGAGAATAGAATTCGATTTTAATTCTCAGTTTAATTCAAGGACAAACTGGAATTTCTTGTTTCCATTTCTCAACGCTCCCTCTCAATAAGAAATGGATTATCAGCTACACTGATCCTCTCTCTTTGAAACTCGACTTTACATCTTGACAATGCCTTTGTAAAAATGTCAACATCTTGCTCCTCCATGGGAATGTACTCTAACAACATAATCTTCCTCAATACAAAATCTCTGAGATGATGATATCGAATATCAATATGATTGGACCGATCATGAAAAAATGGATTTTGAGAGAGTTTGATACAACTTTGATTATCACACTAAATCACAGTTGGATCCATATGCTAACCAAACAAACCAACCACGATCTTACTCATCCAGATGGCCTCACATGCTGCCTGAATCACGACCATGTACTGTGCCTATGCTGAATCGAGTCTAACCGATCTCTGTTTCCTGCTGTACCAAGAAGCTGTTGCTAACCCAATATTGAAGATCCCTCTTGATGTGATCTTCCTATCGAATGGACTCCCTGCCCAATCTAAATTAGTGAAGTCTTGAAGCTTCACTCCCTCTGTCCATCTTACCATAATCCATACTGAGAAGTTCCCTTGAGGTATTTGAACACATGGTTTTATGCCTTCCAATATAGCTTGGTAGGCTTAACCATCGCTTGACTAAGCTGGTTAACTGCATCGCACATATCCAGTCATGTGTTCTCCAAGTACATGAGTGAACCCACAAGTTGTCTATAAATAATAGCTTCCACTATTTCCCTTGAAGTAGCATCCTCCTTCCTCCAGTTACTTACTAGAGGAGTCCCCGTGGCTTTTCTTCTCTCCATGCAGAATCTCCTAAGTATCTTGTTGGCATACTTTCCCTGAGACACAAACAACTTCCCATCTCCCTACCATACCTCCATGCCAAGAAATCAATACATGAGCCCCATGTCCATAATCTCAAACTCTCTTGCAAGGTCCTCCTTGCAAGACTTGATCAACTAATCATGACCTGTCAGTATGAGATCATCAACATAAAGTAAAATTATCAACAATTTACCTTCCACCACTATGTGGTACATGTTTTCATCCGCTTCACTCTTCATGAAGCAAAACCCGTTGAAGTAGCTATCTATCTTGGTGTACCAGGCACATAGTGCTTGTTTCAGCCCATACAACACTCTCTTGAGCCGACACACATGCAACTCACGGTCCAATGTTTCAAAACCTTCAGGCTACTTTATGTACACCTCTTTCTCAATCATGCCATTAAGGAATATTGTCTTCACATCCATCTGATGTATCTTCCAACCCATCTGTGATGATAGTGGCAATATAGATTTGATTGATGAGTACCTTGCAACAGGAGCAAATGTGTCATCATAGTCAATCCCCTCTACCTGTGAAAAGCCATGAGCCACAAATCTAGCCTTATGCTTCTCGAGACTACCATTTTCAACTTGCTTTACCTTGTAAATTCAACGAGATCTCACAACTGACTTGTCCTCTAGTCTCGCGACGACATCCCAAACATTGTTATGAAGTATGGAGTCATACTCCTCCACCATGGCACAAACCCAAACCGGCTGTTGCACTTATTCCTTAAAGGAAGATGGCTTTGTCACAAAAAATTTACCCATAAGAGCCATCTATCCAGTGTACCTCTCAGGTGACCTCCTCTACCTACTCTGAGAAGTGGGTGCTCCCACATTCTCTCGTGCATCATCCAATAAATTGCCAACCTCTCTGGTGTGCTTTCTTCCCTCTCTAGAAGACTCTGCTTGAGTGGATGTCTCCACTACCGGATCCTTTGCATGTGGCTTCTCCACATGAATATGAGGCTCCTCAACCTTAGGAGCTAAAATCTCTTCATCTACAGGTAGCTCAATCTCCCTCTCAAGGTAAACTCACATGGCCTTCTCCTCAGTGAATCTGACATCCCTGCGAACCACTATCATCCTGTTGGTCGGAAAGTACACTTGATAGTTTTGAGGTGTATTAGTGTATCCCAAAAATATCCCAAACTCTATTGTAGGACCAAACTTCTTCCATGCATCTTTGGTCACATGGAAATATACCAATGACCCAAAAATCCTGAAGTGACCGACATCTGGCATCTTACCAGAATAAGCCTTCTTTGGTGTCTTCATCTCAAGTATCCAATGTGGGCTATGGTTTTGAACATAAATTGTTGTGTTGCATGCCTCAACCCACAAGTGAAGTGGTAAGCTGTGATCATGCAACATCTCCCTCACTTCCCCTACTATGTTTTTGTTCTTCCTCTCGACCACCCCATTCTACTGAGGGTTATGTGGTGTTGTCAATTCCCGTTTAATCCCTTCCACTTTATAGAAGTTCTTAACCTCATTTGAGACATACTCACCACCGTTATCACTCCATATATATTTAACCTTCTTTCCCGACTCTTTCTACACAGATGATTTAAAATCACAAAGCTTTGTGAAAGTTTGATCCTTTTTCTGCATGAAAAATATCCAGCATTTATGAGAATAGTCATAAAAAATTATAATATAATACCTGTGTTTGGTCTTGGATGCTGTCACAAATGGTCCACACACATATGAATGGACTCACTCTAGAATAGCCTCTGATCGACTATCTTTGTCATGAAAGGAAGACTTGGTGTATTTTCCCAAAGTACACCCCTTGCATGTATCAACTTTCTCAAGCGTACCTTTGGGAAGACCGGTAGGGATCTGTTGCAATGTCTTCAAAGACCCATGATGCAAGTGGCCTAACCTGTGTGACAGCTTGCCAACATCTTGGCTCTACACCCTTTCTGATTTTGTGCTCAAAGCAACACACTCCTCTACCTCTAGCTTATATATATTCTTTACCCAAATCCTTATCTTCTTTTCTTGACCCAAGGCCATGTGTCGAAGGAACACCTTTCCTTTTGAGAAGATCACATCATAGCCTCTATCCTCAAGAATGTCAACGAATACCAAGTTCTTCTTCAGCTCGGGCACATACATAACATTCTTCAAGGTGAGTGGAGCCCCATGCTCCCTCTGAAAAGTAATCGTGCCCAATCCAGTAACACTATGCTTCCAGTTGTCACCCATCTCAATATGCATCTGGAGATCTTTCTCCTCTAGGTCACTGAATAACTCTTTGTCACTAGTCATGTGGAACGAATCTCCAATGTCTAAGTACCATACACTTCCCATCATTGATGACACCATGCATGCAATGAGGGAAAAGTCCAATTCAAATTGAGAGGCCAAAGCCTCACCCACCGCTCATCCTGAGGACTTCTTGAGTGAAAAATTTGTAGCAAAATGGCCCAACTCATGACAATGAAAGCACTTAAATTTCATCATGTCTTTCTTCTTACTTCCATGATAAGAATCTGATTTGGAATGATAAGATTTACATTTCCCCTTCTTCATATTAATCGCTAAGGCACAATTCTCTTCATCATCAGTCTTTGATGAAGAGCCATCCCTGGTGTTCCTCCTTGACCTCCTCCTGCATCAAATCCGACCATAGTTGTTCCTAATATGGGAGGTTCTCCAAACCATTGACAGAGTCCTGATAACTATGCCAACTCTTTGGGAGTCATAGAATAGAAAGAATCACCATATCATCCTCGGTAACCATGATTCCAACACTTCCAAGTCCATCATGACATTGAGTGAACTTGGTCAAGTATTTGGAATAGTCTCGCCTTTCTCCATTTTTATTTTTCGAAGTTTGTTTATCAGTGCCAATTTCCTTTGGTAACTATTGTTTTGATACAAGTCCATCAATGTTTTCCACATAGCATACAGAGTTTCCTTGCTATGGAGACTTGAGATAATGTGGTCTTGAACTCCCTCAAGGATTATCCGCCTCGCCTTTGCCACACACTTGTTCCATTTGGCTAAATTCTGTGCATCCAATGCTGTTGGCTTAGAAATTTCTTGATCAATGAATTCCGTCAAGCCATTATCCTCTAGCACGACCTCCATTCTGTCCCTCCAGGCTATGAAATTCGAGTTTTCTTCCAAGGCATACTCGATCCGCAAACCGTAGAATACCATCTACCGATCTTGAAGTATGTATTGCAAATTCAAATTTCACCTATAACTCAAAACTCAAAACTTCGAAATCTCCTCTCGTATACTATTCTCAGCTCCGATACCATGTAGAAAATCCTATAGATTCACAAGCTCATGCAATGTACTAAAGCACAAGACAAGAATCTAATTCTACTTTCAACCAGCGGAATCCAATAGATCGATGAAAACAATAAGAATAAGAAGAAGATAAATCAACGGTACATAACACAAGATGTATATGGGGAAAGTCATTGCTCAAAACCCTATTATATGTATTGCATATATTAGAATACGAGTAAAGATACAAAGCTTTTTCTCACTAGAACAATTCTGCACAAGTATGCTCAATTCTCTCAGCCCACGAGCTAGCTCAAGCCAAATCCTTAGCTTATTTAGTAGCTCTCCAAGCCCTAATATCTTACGTAATTCCTAGGATGAATAACCCATATTTAAAGGGAATTCATGCTTCCAAAGCTGTACAATCCAAACATAGGATCAATCTATGATGCATGCATGGTATTTACACTCCAGTAAATAATACCATTGATAGTACACTGCCCCTGCACTCTAGTCTCAACTGGGTCTTTCCCTAAACCGACGTGCATGAGTTTCTCATGAGGGAATATTTAGTTAACTGAAGTAGCACTAGTAGGTGCATTAGTGCACCAATTGACTGTTAGTCCTCTATTATTTCCAAAACTAGTTTAGAACTAATTAACTAAACTTAACTCAGTAAACTGAGTGATCTAATTTCCAACTCAATTTAAACTCATACTAGACCCCTAAAACTTATGGAGAACATATGCATGACTTCATAAAGACTTACAACTCGAAATTCCTAAGCTAATTAAGTTAATTAAACTTAATTAACTATTTACAAGTTTATATGAGAATATAATTCGATTTTAATTCTCAGTTTAATTCACGGACAAATTAAACTAGAATTTCTTGTTGCCATTTCTCAACAAGATTTGTTATACTTTGCACCAATTATAGTTCCCTATTTTTGTTGAAAACCCATGCACCAACCCTACGTCTCACCATCTATAGTCTCATCATAATTGGATATGCCTAGTACATTGGGGCATGTGCATCACCAATACTTTCTTCTATCTAGGTGTTCTTTGGGGAAAAATAGTCATATACTTCAACATCAAGAATTTTGTTCTTAACATTTTTAGCAAGACCCTTCTTGTATAGAAATGTAACCATCATTGTAATAGTCATGATCACGAGTATGGGACATGACTACCTTGTATGTACTATATATATATATATATATATATAATATATATATATATATATATATATATATATATAGATTTCATCACTTGAAACAAAATATCTCTCTCAAGAAGTGAGAGGAATCATAGTTAGGAAAAATGTGATGTGCTTCTACTATATGTATACTCATAACTTCACACTTCAGGGGGGATTTTTATCACTTAAAATTTACGCACTCAAATGTGTCAATTAAGGGCCAAAATATGTTAAATATCACCAAAATAAAAGGTTCTCAAAGGTAAAAAAAAATTTAGGCACTCATAAGTAAATGATTAATATTCTCTAAACATGTTTTAATTAATCCACACAAATCCACCCTTTCATATTTGCACAGATCATCACAGTTGTTTTTTGAATAATCGCATGGATGTATAAGAAGTGAAATTTGATAGAATTGCAAGGAAATTCACCTTAATTTCACCATTATAGGTGGAAGTACAAGGTCAAATATTTTGTATTGAACCTCTACATAATCAAGTGGGGGTTATGGAGCATCCAAAGGACTCCTTTGGTCTCCCACCAAGATGAAAGGCACACTCAAATATTAAATTTCAGCAATGATCCAAGTTGAGACAAGCCATGGACCTTTGCCTATAAATACCACCCCATTGGGGATGTAACTAATGCCCTAAGGTGACCCATGTCATAAGGGAATAATACACAAACTAGGTATAACGATGAGTTTGGAAATCAAATGACTGAATACAAACACATAATTTCTCATTCACCATGCACATAATAATGAATATCATATTCCAAGCATACTTTAAAATGCATGAGCATAAATGACATCGTTAACATAATAGTGAGACTGACATCACAATAATTCATTTAAATTTACAAACACACAATATCTTGCACCATTGACAATGTAACATGGTTCATCATAGTAAATAAGACAATATTCATAAGAAATTTACACTTATATGTGTGTTTAAAGATGGTTGGAAACTAAAGGAGGGACTTTAACTCTCCACCCAACCATAGGCCAACCACATTGCTCTCTTTCTTGCAGCTAACCACCCCTAAGGGGACGCATACTCAGAAAAATTCATACCCAAGGCTTAATCACATAACCGAGAGAAGGAATCAACTGTCTAGGTGGTTTATCACGCTCTCTCTAGTAATAGGCACCATAGTGACTCGCTTTCTCTATGGGTTAAAACTTAGGGCTTGACCCAAGATTAGATGGCTATAACTCATTTATAAGATGTAAAGTCAACTTATTTTGGTGGTTTATCAACCTAATTGTTATAGACATTTTTGGGCACTTCAACCCCAATCATAAATGTCCATAAACTGAGGGATCCTAAGTCCCTAAAGGTGTTGCTTCACTACCTAAAGGAACAAGGTCAGCTGATTACATCATCTCTCAGAAGTTCTCCACTGAAAACTGCTCATAAATGGTCAAATCTGGACCATACTGAAAGATCAATGCAGAGGGTGCGATGCATATCACCTTCCCAGTGTACAAGGTGCGATGCATACTGAATTGCTCCTCTGTAGGGTGCGATGGTCAGGAATGGACAAATGGCAGGGACAAAAATGCGAGTTGGAAGATCATGGAATCTTCCAGAAGCTTCCCCTCTGACACTTGCCTCTCTATTTTCGACCAGGGATGAGTAAGAGATCATCATTCTCCAAGTGGAAGCAGGAACTATCAGAGAGAGGGCACTAATCAAGATCCCAAAAGATGACTCACCTCTTTGTAATCATCTATATATGGATCCCTCATCATAGAGATCCAGAGGCTGGAATTTTGTATCTTATAGAGAAGTGCTATTGGTTTTTTGGTGTACATTCATAGTGTTGGGTGATCTAAGCTTTGATTGAGGTGAAGAAGGGCTTCCTAGCTGGAGGATGATGTTAGGTCAGAACATATGGTTGTAATCCTCTTACTACTTTTCATCTTAATAAAGCTATTCTAGTTTTCTTCCATATTCTTGTGTACTTGTTTATATATGCATTTATATGGTTAACACACATCTGGTCCTGTGTTATTTATGAATATAGATTTTTGTTTCTTCGATATTAGTATGTTGTTGTGATTGCACAGGTTCACTTTGAAGCTGGGCAGACGAAGAAGAAGCGGCGAAACTCTATCAAGAAGGAGAGGAAATTAAGCGCAAGACTAAGGTTGGTCTTCTTGGTTCTCCTCTCGTCTATTTTCATAAAATAAAATGAAAGTATACTTTACTTGTTTGTTTCTAAGATAGCCACCGATCTTAGTGGGAATAGCAACATCTGAGTGGACACTATTCCCGGTATAAAAATGGCGACTCCACTGGGGAAATCCTTGATTGTTTGTTAGCCTATCTATCTTTGTTTCTTTTATAAACTTATAGACGGAGCCTGAAGTCAAGCCAACTAGCCTTCAAACTGCATTTGTTATACAAATACAAAGTAGATCAATGCTGCTTTAGTCTATCTCTGGGTTTTGTTTATGAATTAAACAATAGATCTGCAAGCAATATAATTTCCCTAAGTGGTGGCTCTAGTAACCTCTTTAGATCACCCCTGTGTTTTACATACGCTGAACATTACTTACTCGGCCTAAATCCATGAACTGAATTGTAAACTGTGAGTGAAAGCTTGTTTAAAGTCTCGCACCGGTACCATCACACCCTGCCTTCAAGGCAGACTGTATGCATCACACTTCTCAAGTGCAGTAGGTGCGCTGCATACTGGTTTCACTGTGTAACAGGTGCGATGGTCAGGGAGGGTTAACTTTATCCTCAGACTGTGGTTTTTTCTCACTGTTTTCAGTCCTATTCAGGAGTTTTGTTGTTTGTAGTCAGTGTATTTCTATGAAAACCCCCTTTTCTTGCATTATTCCGCCTCCTTAGTGCAAAGAACTGTAAGTGTTTTTTTTATGTATTGTGTGTCATTTTCAGTTCTCTTTTGGAAAAAGTAGTATAGTCGAACTGTCGTTTCTGGATCTGAAAATGTCGTAGCTGTCGTTTTCAGCTTTAGAAGACAATCCCATTGTTTATGATAGTAGATTATACAGTTACTGTTGCATAGGATTTGAATTAGTAGTTTTTAAAGTGTCGAAAAGCAATTTTCATTTCAAAATCGCAAAGTGTCTCTCCTACCTTCACTTCGCTTTGAAAAAAGAATTTTGTTGAGTATTGTCGCTTTAAAAGTAATTCATATTTGCACATAGCTTTCTTATCATCATTCATACATTAAGAAGGATGAAAACAAATACATGCATGTGCATTTGCATTTTGACAGCTTGGTTTGATTTAGGACTGTGCATTTAGCGTGTGCTCTGTGCTCTTTGCAGAAATATTCTTAACTTTCTTTCCTTAGTAGCTAGGATTTTCATTTCCGAAAGAAGATTAAACATTTGTTTATCATCTTAGACTGCATTTTAGGAATTATATACACATCACGCGGTGAACCTAAAAGGCAAATTGTTAAGCAAGATCAACTTAAAATAAATTTAATGAATCTAACAACACTTTGGAACTTAACGCACAACATCTAGAGGTCTAGACTAGAGACGTATTTCGGTGTCATAAAACTTGGTAACTATTTTTTTCGGTGTTGGTTGGGTGATTCCTCCACTCTGAGATGGAAAGTGCCAGTACGAACTTGTGCTCCCACGTACCGTCGAGTATATATTGGGAGACCACAATAGGCTACATCCTTTATCCTTAGGAAGCCGTGTCTGCTGCCCTATCGATCGCAATGCACTGAGCACAACATTTGGGAAGATTGACTGCCGTACTGTAAAAAGTATTCTGCAGTTTTGCGATTGGTTTGGTAATCCTCTCTGCCTAGATCTCCAGAGAAGTCCATTTTGCTCCTTTTCAGACTCCTTAAAGGAAAAGGTCATCTGAGCACTTGTCACTTCAAGCTCAAAAAAAATCGAAGGTGACTAGAGTCATCTTTTGTTTTTTCTCGACTCTTTAAAATTGAAAAAACAAGTTGTGTCAAAGCATCTAAAAATTCATTTTAATCGGAATAACGTCACAAATTCCCCCATTGATCTTCAGGTTGAGAAAATGGAGTCTACCAACCAAGGATTTCCCCTTGGAGGAAATCCTAGTCCCTTCTCCTCTTGGGGGGATGTTGGTCCACCCCATATGGCCACTTTGTCACTTCCAGGATTGACAATTGGTTTTCCTGTGTGGCTCTTCTCTACCTCTGTCATTCAGAATCCCATAATTCCTGAACAGTCAAATCAGCAACTAGATGACACTAGATTTGCCTCCCAACCTTCTACTTTGTTTGATTCTCCCTCTCCTCCTTCCTTTTCGCTTGATAAAGCCGATAAAGCTAAAAATCAAGTAAATGAGAAGAAGAAGAAGCAAAAAGAGAAAAAGGAAAAGAAGAAAAAGGAACCAAAATCGAAAGGGAGCAACCAAGTGTCATCTAGCGAAAATCCTCACACCGCACTATCGAAACCTAAATCTCCTTCTGTCATTTGCAATGGAGACCACTATCACCGAGATTGTCCCTGCATCCCTCGGATCTTAAGGGACTGGTCTCCTCGTTTGCACAATCCGGTGGCGTCAACCTCTGACGATCATGTTGAATGCACACCAT
>APFE031429604.1:131236-155426 GCA_000404065.3 Pinus taeda | reverse complement strand
TAATAGAAACAGACTACGTCTATATTAGAAACAGACTATAAATGAAAGGACTGGCGGGCACAGGGAGGACCCCAACCGTCCGACCTTTTTCCCGGTGTTGATCTCAAGAACAGACCATCTAACGGCTATCCCGTCCTACTCATCAACTGATCTAGATGTTCTACACCATTGATCTGTCCTGTGGGATCCGACGATTGTCACGCAATCTCGTGCTCCAACTAGCATGTTTACTAATTCTCCGAAGGCATGCAAGAAAGTGGTTTTCGGGAGGCTACGTGTTGAGCATTGAGTGGGATTGCATGCTCTTGGTCAGAAACCACTTCTTGCCTTGAAGGCATGCGATAAACCATTTACCACTCTTCTGTCAGAACTCAAAGAGTTTAGACTCTTTTTCATAACTTTATTGTGTTCATTTTCTAGGATAACCTGCCTGCATGTTTCGACACGATACGCGTCGAAATCCTTTGATCATACAATCTCCACTCTTGATCGGTGATCCCCATCGCCTGTTGTATGAACCAATCGCAGACTGCCACATCACCTTCTACGCTGACATCATCAAGAACCTGTGACTCTTTCCCGGGTTGCCACATGTCCTATTGACGTAGGCATTGACTTTTGACCTTAATCTTTAATTGGCTTTATTTTCCTTATCTGAAATCGGATTTACACACTATTTGCACCATTGGCTTCATATTCATGAGCACTTCAACATTATTCCAATTTCATCTATATTTTAAGAATTTTGATCTGGAGGCTTTACTTAATCCATTTTGGATCACCCCTCCCCACTGGAAGCTTTTGGTCCACCAAAGTTGGTTTTTAGCTATCGAGTAAGTGAGGATAAAGTTCCTTCACTTTTCCAATCTCTATCCATCGTGCTTTACTTGGATTTGTACCTTTGAGTCCAAATCACAGGTACTCAACATTCCCTCGTTGTGAAGTTCTTATCCTCTTGTCAAGAACTGTGTCCTCCTATAACTCATTGAGATACTAGGGCAACAGATCCTCAATGGAAGGTAGCTGGCCTTGCTCTTCAGGATCTTCAATCAGTGAAGGTTCATACAACCTCAAGTTTTCAACATTAACGACTGAATAGATTTGCATACAAGCTGGTAGATCAAGGTGGAAAGCATTTTCACCAATTTTATCAAGTATTTTGAAAGGACCATATCTAATTGGTTTCAACTTTTTACCTTCCCCTTGCAGTCTTTCTTTGCTGATGTACGACCAGACTTGATCACCAACTTGAAAAATATTCTCAACTCGATGCTTGTCATGTCGTGCCTTATACTTTGCTTAGCTTCTTTCCAGTTGTTCCTATACTTCTTGGTGAATTTCCTGGATTTGTTCAATGAACTTGGTTTCTTTGTCCACATCATTGTGTCCATCAACTGCTATGTCTTTACCAAAGACAAAATCTAAGGGAGACTTTGGTATAAAACCAAAACAAGTCTCAAAAGGAGATATCTAAGTAGAAGAATGTTTTGCATGGTTGTAAGCATGCTGCACATAACACAAATGATCATCCCAAAGTTTGGGATGCTTACTGCAATAGCCTCGAAGCAACTGTATCACTATCCTATTGACCACTTCTATCTAGCCATCTATTTGCGGATGAAATGTCATGCTCTTCTTTAACCTTGTGTCCATTAACTCCCATAGACTTGACCAAAATTTCCCAACAAATCGAGAATCTTGATCAGATATAATAGAAGTGGGTAAACCAAAATAAACCCATACATTTTGAAAGAACAACTTTGCAGTTTGTTCAATTGTGACCTGTTTATTACATGGTATCAAAATACACATTTTACTGAACCTATCCACAACTACATACAAATAATCATGACCCTTTCTAGACTTTGGCAATCCCCCAACAAAATCCATGGAAACACTTTCCCAAGGATGAGAAGGAATTGGGAGTGGAGTATACAAGCCTAATTTTCTATTACTTGGCTTGCTTGTAGCACACATTGTACATCCTTTGATATATCTAGAAACTGTCTAATTCATTCATGGCTAATAACAGAATCTTTGTAATTGTGCAACTGTTTTACTTACACCAAAATGACCTGATATGAGAGAAGTACGTGCTTCTCGAATGATGTTAACTCTTTCAGTTTGTGGAATGCATAACTTTCCTAAATGATATAAGAGTTTTTCCTTTATGTAATAATCCAATTCTTCTACCTGCTTGCCATGACTTAAAGGTGCATATACATCCTTAA
The DNA here is from genome assembly GCA_000404065.3 of Pinus taeda. NCBI lineage: Eukaryota > Viridiplantae > Streptophyta > Pinopsida > Pinales > Pinaceae > Pinus > Pinus taeda. The sequence continues at coordinate 153,195 of APFE031429604.1, read as the reverse complement.
AATTTATGTCTTGAGCATATTTTTTAATGTAACTTTCATGAATTACTGAATTATGCTTAAGTATATTGGATGCATTTATAATTGGCCTTGATAACATGTATGTAACCTTATTATGTATGCCCTTCTTATATCTGATAACAAGATGAAATTGATGTAGAAAACCCATCCACCTGTAATGTCTTGATTGTTGCAATTTAGTTTGTGAGTATAAATATTGAAGTGGTTGATGATCTGTGTGTATGATTGTTTCTCTACCCATTATGTAATGTTTCCACTTTTTAACACTCTGAACTAATGCATACAATTCTTTATCATATGTAGGATAGTTAACTACTGTTGATGTAAATGTCTCAGAATGAAAGCATATAGGCTTCCTGTGTTGCATCAACACTTCCCCCATGGCATATTCACTTGCATCTGTCTCGATCTCAAATGGATATTGAAGATCTGGTAGTGCTAGTACTAGTACTAGCGTTGTACTGATCCTTTCTTTAGTGCGTTGAAGGCTTTCTATTGTTTGCCTCCCCACTGAAACACATGTTTCACACTTTTCAAAGCATGTAAAGGAGCTGCAATCAACGAAAATTTAGCAATAAACTTTCTCCAATATTGCGTTGTCCCTAAGAAACTTATAACTTTTGTAGAAGATTTAGGTTTAGGCCAGTTTACTATGACTTTGACCTTATAGGGATCTATCTTCAATTCACCACCCCCTACAATATAACCCAAATAATTTAAAGATGTTCTGCCAGATTCACATTTTGACAGTTTCACATAGAGATTTTATCTTTTTAAAACATCTAAAATCTGCTTTACATGCTTTACCTATTCATCCCATGTCTTACTAAAAACAAGAATATCATCTAAATAGGCTATTACAAAATCATCAATAAATGGTCTAAATACATCATTCATGACTCACATAAACGTAGTAGGAGCGTTAGTTAAACCAAAAGGCATAACCAACCATTCATAAAGTCCTTTCTTCATCTTGAAAGTAGTTTTCCATATATCCTATTCTGCAACTTTGATCTCATGGTAGCCTCTTCACAAGTCTAATTTAGAGAAGTAAACTGCATCTTTTAATTGATCTAATAAATCATCAATACGAGGAAGAGGATAATGATTCTTTATTGTGATTTTATTTAGTGCTCTAAAATCAATGGACATTCTCCACGAACCGTCTTTCTTTCACACCAACACAATAGGTTATTCGTACGATGATGTCCTTAGTCTAATAAACCCTTTATCAAGCAACTCTTGTACCTGCTTCTTTATCTTTGCATTGTCTAGAGCTGATAACCTGTACATTCCAATGTTAGGTAGTGGAGCATCTTGTTGCAAATAAATTTCATGTGCTATCTCTCACTTGGGTGGAAGCCCTTTAGGCTCTTGAAACAGAATATCATAATCGGAAACAACTTTAACTAGATCTGCTTTTTGTTTAGGATTATAGCCTTGGAATGCATCGGATTTATCAAGATCCTTTGCTTTTACAATCATTAGTAAAAATTGCTTCATTGAATTTACAATTCTTTTCATCTATCCTGAATTTATAAGAGCAAAGTTATCTTTGAGTTTATGAACCCTTACAATATATTCAATTCCATCCTTAGTGAGTTGATACTTATTTTCAACTCGATAGAAGATATCTTTTCTATCGTACAAGTATGGACTTCCTAATACAATTCCACATATATCCAATGGGAATATTTCTAACTCAACCTCATCTACAAATGTTGACCCAATAGCAAAACGAAGTTTACATTGTCTCGTAACTTGTAGTTTTTTTTTATCACACACCCAACGAATATGGTTTTTTATGAGGTTTTGTTTCTAGACCCAACTTCTTTACAATTGTATCAGAAATCAAATTAACTTGTGACCCACTATCAAATAAAGTATCAATTTTAGTGTGCTTGGAAATGACTCTAATATGAAATAGCTCATTTCTTTTCCTCCCATACTTTCATTATCAACAGAATGTGAAGAATTAATTGTAGATGCTTCAGAATCTTTACCTTTTATACTTGTAGCTGTAACTATTGTTTCGTCACTCGAGTTTGATCCCAAGTCCTTTTGAATAGTAGCGGCATTCTTTCGCTCTTTACTCCTGAACTTCTTGGGCTCCAATTCTGGATGCAAAGACCAACAGTGTGCCTCATCGTGTCCTTCCTTATTACAAGGAGTGCATGAAGGTTTATCCTTCTTCACAGTGTTTGCTTTCCTCTCCTTCCATTTCAGTTTCTTCTTGCCTTTATTCTCGTTCTCAATAGATTTGGATGATTTCCCAACATCTCGAGTTACATTTTTACCTCTAGCCTCTAGATCAGTTGCTTGAACTGATACATCATCTAAGCTAGTGGGATTAAACATAAGTATAGTATGCTTCAAATAACTACGAAGACCACCTATATATTTTAGCAATGTCTCTAGTGAGTCCAATGATATGCCTAATGTTAAAGCTCTCTTATGAAATTCCTATGTATAACTCTAAACACTTTGACCCTTCAATTGACGTAGTGTTTGCCAACTCATCATTTCTTGCTGCATATAAGCCAAAGGATAAAATTTCTTTTTAATGATAGAAACAAATTCATTCCAGGTGGAAATGATTTTACCATGCTTTTGAAGATATTCTTGTGTCTTTCCTTCCCACCACACAAGTGTGGTTCCTCCAAGTCGAAGGCTAGCTAGCTGGATCTTCTTCCTTTCTGAATCAACTTTCTGCACCTTGCAATATACATCAATTTGCCTTATCCAAATATCAAGATTTTCAGCATTAAGTTCTCCATCATAAATTGGAAAATCAAATTTGACATCTAATTTGATCAAAGCAGCTTTCTTTTTCTTCTTCTTAGAAGAACTAGTTTTATGAGAAGAAGACAATGATGATGACGATGATGGTGATGATGGAGAATATGGAGGAGGCTTTTCTCCTTTTCCTTTATCTCCTTTCTTTGGAGGGCCAAAAAGAAAGGCTTCCTCTGCTCCTTTGTCTGGTCTAGGTGATGAAGTACCTTCACCTTTGCCCTTTTTAAACTTAGGATACATTTCTTCCATCATGGCACGTATCGTCATGAAACTATCCAAGAACTAGGATTCTGACCCAAGTGGAGCTTCATCTGCCATCCTTCTTCGTGAAAAGACCCTTCCAATCTCTAGATTCGCTTCAACAACTTCACCTTCACCTCGTCCAAGCCTCAACATAGTAAACATTCAAATCTCCACACAAACTTGTCAAACCTTTAAAACCTTAAGCTCTGACACCACTTGATCCGAAATTGAAAAAGGTATTACAGACTATGTATGAAGTTGCCTATTTTTCCTAGTGTAATGGATCGATAAGATTGCAAATAACATAAACACTTAAACAATTATAAAACACAATCAAATACATCAATACAACCAAAATTGATAAAGGAGTTCACCAGACTTCCTGGATACATCTCCTGGTCCTTTTGCTTCCAGTGTTGACCTCTTTATTATGTCTTCAAATAGTTATTACAGGTGTGAGCTCAAAAACAGAGTCTCAACATTAATATGGATCTCACTGTTGTGTTCAGCTCGAATCTTCGATTCAAAACGAGTATACACTCGACCTTACTGGTCACTCTGACCTCCAGAGCCCCTGCAACAGTTCACAATACACTCCCCTTGTCAACTTTTTTGTGTTATGATGTTTATATAACACGTACAGCTACAAATTCCAATAAATGTGGAACAATATGTTTATAATATAAATAGACTACGTCTATAATAGAAACATGCTATAAATCAGAGGACTAGCGGGCGCGGGGTGGACCCCAACCGTCCAGCCTTTTTTCCAACACTAATCTCAAGAACAAACCATCTGACGACTATCGCGTCCTGCTCATCCATTGATCTGGATGTTCCGCACCATTGATCTATCCTGTGGGATCCGACGGTTGTCGCGTGGTCTCGCACTCTAACTAGCACGTTTACTGATTCTCCGAAGGCACGCGAGAAAATGGTTTTTGGGAGGCTACGTGTCAAGCGTTGAGTGGAATCGCGTGCTCTTGGTCGAAAACCACTTCCTGCCTTGAAGGCACGTGATAAACCATTTACCGCTCTTCTTTCGGAACTCAAAGAGTTTAGCTTCTTTTTCATAACTTTATCACGTTCGTTTCTAGGATAACCTACATGCATGTTTCAACGCGATATGCATCGATCTCCTTTGATCAGACGATCTCCTCTCTTGATCATTGATCCCCATCGCCTGTGGTATGAACCAATCGCAGACTGCCACATCACCTTCTGCGCTGACATCATCAAAAACCTGTGACTCTTTCCAGGGTTGCCACATGTTCTACTGACGTGGGCATTGAATTTTGACCTGAATCTTTAATTGGCTTTATTTTCCTTATTTGAACTCGAATTTACACATTGTTTGCACTGTTGGCTTCGTATTCATGAGCACTTCAACATTATTCCAATTTCATCTGTATTTGAAGAATTTTTATCTGGAGGCTATGCTGAATCCATTTTGGTTCATCCACATACTTCTTAAGCAATGAAACATGGAAAACGTAATGGACTTTCATTTTCGGAGGCAATGCAAGTCTGTAAACCACTGGTCCAATCCTCTCAAGGACTTCAAAATTCTCACAATACCGAGGTGTCATCTTGGCACATGATCCAATCCTTAAGGAGCTCCTCTTAGGCTTGATGCGCAAGTACACATGTTCCCCAACCTGAAACTCCTTAAGTACCCTGCGTTGGTTTGCATAACTCTTATGCCTATCATGTGTTGTCTTTAAATTCCTCTTAATAACTTGCATTTCCTATTCCATCTCTGCCAACATATTTGGTCCAATCAACACCCTGTTCACTGGATCGCTACAACTTACAGGAGTATTGCAGCTCCACCCATAAAGTACCTCAAACAAACTCATTTTCAAGGATTCTTGATACCCATTATTATATGCAACTCTACTAGTGGAAGATACTCTTCCAACTTTCGTTGTGATGCATGGCATACATCCTTAACATATCCTCAAGAATCTTGTTGACCTTCTCTGTCTGTCCATCTGCCTGTGGATGATAAGTTGTATTGAAATCTAACATTGTCCCCAAACCCGCGAACAACTCTTTCCAATTCTAGAAGTGAACTTTGCATCTCTGTCAGATACAATCTTCTTAGGAAGATTGTTTGGTAAATTAATTGTCTTTAATTTACTTCATAAATTGTCAACCAGGATTCGTGTACTTGTGAAATGTATGTGCACTATATATGCTAGGATTCCTTTTGTAAATTAACTTCACTAAGAATGAAACTAATCATAAAGATGAATGAATTATTTTTATACAATTTGGAGAGAATCAACGCACATGTTCTTTCAATCTAGAGGCCTATCTAAGCCTATCTTTTGAACATAAAATATCTTATCTATATTGCACAAATCCACACTTAATTATAACTGTTAAAAGGAAATTCTTGAAAATTGAACATGAAAGAAAATTATTTAACTCTACTTCTACGTAATTGAACTCATTATGCCCTAGTTGTTTAAATGAAATCTTTAAGCTATTTGACAAATATGAAAAAACTAATAATCAATTGATAAATCTTTAAGCTAATACACACTTCCCCAGCAACGGTGCCAAAATGTTTGGTAAATTAATTGTCTCTAATTTACTTCATTAAATGTCAACCAGGGTTTATGTACTTGTGAAATGTATGTGCACTATATATGATAGGACTCCTTTTGTAAATTAAATTATCTAAGAATGAAACTAATCATAAAGATGAATGAATGTTTTTTATACAATTTGGAGAGAATCAACGCACATGTTCTTTCAATATAGAGTGCTATTTAAGCTGAGCTTTTGAAAATAAAATATCTCATCTATATTGCGGAAATCCACACTTAATTATAATTGTCAAAAGGAAATGCTTAAAAATTGAACATGAAAGAAAATGATTTAACTCTAGTGCTACAGAATTGAACTCATTCTGTACTAGTTTCTAAAAATAAATATTTAAGCTAATTGTCAAATATTAAAAACCTAATAACGAAATCTAGATTGCAAAAGATAAAGTTGTTTCAAAAAGAGAATGACAATGAAATCTAAAATGTGAAACTTTAACTCAAGATTGGTTATTAATGTGTGCATCAACCTCTAAATGTTTAGCATATCAGAAGTTAAATGTGAACGAGGAAATGACTAAGAGAAGTTGAAATTGAATGCTAAAAGAATGAAACAATGATATAAAAAATGCATAGCATAAGTAAATTATTTTTGGTATTTTTGCTTTATGAGTACCCTGTAAAAATGACTGTAACAAAAATCAAAGCTACAAGTAAACTTCCGACAAAAGCGTTAATGCTAAAAATGATGCAAAACTAAAACAAAACCTCACAGCTCGCAGGGGTTTCCCCAGAGTGTAGGGTTGATTTAACAATCAACGATTCTTCATGCGTGCATTTAGAAAGTAACAAGAACTTGTATTAAGAGAAAATAGTATCAATTTATACACAAAATTATTATAAACTTAATAACAATAATTTCCACTAATGATGTGTTCTTCGTCTCACTTACTGTTATTTAGACAAATGATAAAAACGACTTCAAAAGAGTTTTAAGACGATAAACTATAAGAAAATTTGACACCTACGAGATTGATAACTAAGATTCCAATCTCTTTATGACTTGCTATTGGAAAAGATATTCATAGGAGATTTCATGTTTTAACAGCTAAGTGCCTCGCTCGCTTGATTCTTTGCTTCTTTTGTTTAACTGTAACACGCAGTTTCCAAGTTTGACTCAGCCTTTGACTTCAAGATCTTTGATTTGCTTATCTTGCCAAGCAATGTAAGTAGGTGATTAACCATATGGAAGCCAAATGTCATCTTTTGATAGTCTTCGTTCTTCTTTTGGAATGTTTCAACCTATCTAACAATGAATTCTGGTACAGAAACGAATATCAGTTGTAGAATATACAAAATTCAGTAATTGCAAGATACTTCAGTCATAATTTCACTAAAAGTAGAGAATTTAAACATGGAAAATTAATACCTTGTAGGTATTGATCTTGACCTTAATATGTTGGGGTTTATATATAAAAATAACATAAAGGTGAACTGTGATGGCAAAAAGGATGGTCAAAAAGAGACATTTCTAGACTTCAACATTCCCCCACACCAAAGGTTTTACATCTCCTTATGCACCAAAACTTCAAAAATTGGTTCTTCCTTTCTCCTTTAGTGAATAATCTTTGAGGTTTGTGCACGTACATCCAAGCTAGTATTCTCTTTCTTCTTTTTAATGCCAAACATGGTCCTTGGTTTCTTCATTAAAATTCTGCTTTGTAATCCTCTGGCCCTCTTTTTAAGGAACTTATTTTGAGATTTAAGTTTCTTGTTCTTTTTGTACCAATGACAGAGGTGTAGAAGTATGTTGTCATTCTGGGTTTTGAGTATCTCATTCTAGACCTTAGTGGCTTCCCTTTCTTTCATTATATATTTATTTAGGATCTCCAATTCATAAATATATTGCTTCAGGTTCTCTTCAATGTTGTATCCATGTTTTGTTCTTGGTTTTGTTGTTGAGGTCTCACCTGTTTCAAATTGAGATGAATTTGCTTTTTGTTGTGCCTTTTGCTCTATAGATTCTACATAAGCATAGATCTCTTATTGAACTGGATAGATTTCTAGGGTCCACCTTGTTGGACTGTGTATTGGACTGGTTGTACGAGGAAGTGTGTGAAATGCTTCATCTTCAAGATTTATCATTTTCGGTGTTTGAGTGTTTAACAATTTTGAAATTCTGTTACTCCTTCTTAAACTTATTCCTAATCTTCCATTGTTCTGCTTTTCTACTCTATTGTCCTATGTTTTCTTCTTTTATTTAGGTATTAGCTAACTGAGGCTAGCTTTCTTCCTTCTAAGGTATTGCTTATCACTTTTTTGTTTACACTTTTCAAGGTATTAAAACAGTGGAGTGTTATCCTCAAATAGGTCCTCTGGAATTTCAATCATATTTGGCTCCTGGATTTCTTCTTCGACTCTTTACTTTTTAGGGTTAGGGTTTCTTCTACTTCGTTTGACCCTATGGTTTGGTTCTTTTTCTGGAGCTTCTATAAAATGATTTCTTACTAAGAAATCCTGCCAGTTATCGCTTTTTCTTTTAATGTGCTTCTACTGAAATCTTAACAAATCCATGATGGTACAAAGAGTTATATATGGACCTATATTCTCTTTGGATACTAAATGCCATTTTATTTAAACTCTTAAGCAAAAAGTAAGGTAGATTGATTTCAAACCCATCAAAAAAATGCATCATAAGCCTAGCGTGATAGAAAAACATTGTTCTGAATCTTCCTTCACATGTTATAAATTTTTGAATTATAAGCAAGGGATTTTGTCATTTTCCTTTTAATGTCGCCACTGGAATACCTTTCTTGGAAATAGAAAAGTCCATACCTAGTTCCCTTTTGAATTAAACTCACTCATTCTCTTTAATTCTTCTATTTTTGAACCAGCTTTCTCCATTTCTTGGTAAACCTGTCGCTTCAGCTACAATTGACTCTGTAAGGATGAGTTTAACATCTCCTATTTCAACTTCGACTCCATCAAATGATCAGGAAAAGGCTTTATTAATATATATTTCATGCCCATCAATTTTTTCAAAGAAATCAAGCCAACCCACCTGCTGTAGTTTCTCCTTAACCCTTAGAAAAGCCTGGAGGAATTTCACACCATTTGGTTCATAACGAACAAGTGTACCCATAGCATGGAGAATTTTTCGGCCTAGATTGCTCTTTTCGACTGAGAAATGGAAGAGAATGAAGGGTTCTGGAATGAGGACAATGAATATGAAGAGAGTTTGAAATGATGGCAAGGTAACATATTGATGGAAGAATTCATGTTGCATCCGACTTGTACTTACACAACTTCCCAGATCTTATTTCAAAGGACTGGTGTTATGTGCTTGATCTATTAATCAGAACTTGATGTGACAAGTGGTGCAATGATGAGGGGTTAAGGTCATAATGGTTAACATATTTATATAAGGTCCTCAATATTTTGATATCACATCCATAATTTAAAATCTATGTTCTTAAATGAAATATAACTCAAGTAATCTTACATACCTTAATGTTTCTTTTCATATCCTTCTCGCTGTTGAATTTGATTTTGATTGCAGAACTGTGAATTGCCTGCAAAATGATAAGAATTTTGTCTCTACTCTTTATTCTCGGTCTTTCTTTATTGATTAAAAGAAGCCTTCCTTATTGTTGATGTTGTTGATGATGATAACCAATAAAAATATTGATCATTAATGTAGTTTTGGCACCTAAAATGAAAGAGAAGGAAAAAAGAAATAGGGACAAGAAAAAGGGGTTTTGAAAATCTAAACTACCAAGAAATCTTAGTTTTCAGTTAAGATTTTCTACATAAATATGCCAACATAGTTGGTTTTCATATTTATACTTTATTATTATTATTATTGTGTGTGTGTGTGTGTGTGTGTGTGTGTGTGTGTGTGTGTGTGTGTGTGTGTGTAGAGAGAGAGAGAGAGAGAGAGAGAGAGAGAGACTTCAATTTTCAAAAATTACAATGAAGTAGAATTAGGAAGTTGAATTGGTTGAAGATGATAATATTGTGGTGGAAAAGAAGGATATGGTTGTTGGAACTGAGGCTATTTAGGATATTTTCCATAAATATTTTTCCAACCTTGAGCCCCAGATGGATTTTGAGATTGTGGGGGCCAAGGTTGCCATGGCATGGGTGCAATCCAATTGTTATGTGGTTGTGCATATGATTGAGTGTTGAAACCTTGAGCCATATTTTATTGTTGACTTTACCATGGTATTTAGCAATAAAACAAAGAGATTCAGCTTGGCTTGCCCCAACTTAATCTTGAAAAATAGCTTTAAGACCAAGTATTGAAGGACATTCCTTTATATTATGATTTTCATCACATATGACAGAAATTTCTATATTATCAAGGGGACATTCTCTTAGGGCATGTTTCTTTCTACACTTGGGGACAAAAAATAGATAATGCAACATTCTTAGATTTTTTCTTGTTTTGTATCTTAAGGGTATCTATTTGTTCACTAAGACTCCCTAAGATATATGTTTTAAAATTATCAAGCAAATTTCCTGTTTCACCTCTACTAATTACCATTCCAATTGTAGATTTATTAATTCTAGACATCAGCTGATCTCTTGGATTATTTCCTGTCCTAGCCTTACCCCTGGAGATATGTTTACATAAATCAAACATTTCTCCAAATGAAATTTGTGACACATCTCCCTTGCCCATTAAATTAAGAAGATCAATCCATTCATCTTTGATGGACTTTAACAAAGAGCTTTTAGTGTTTCATCATCCAAATTATACATCTTAGCTCTTTTGATTTTGTAAGCAAATCTTTCAACTAGATATTCAAGGCTCTCATCCTCTTTTTGCATCATCTAAAAGACTTCATCTTTGAGGTTATGGGGCATACAATAATCCTTGTATTTTTCTAAGAACACATTTTTCATTTCATCCCATGTTCTAATTGTACGTTTTCCTAATCCCATAAACCATTTAAGTGCTCCATCTTTAAGAGTTGCTAGAAACAATTTCAACTTTTTAGGATCAAGTAAGTAATCATAAGTTCTACATAGAACCTCAAACTCAAAAAGAAATGTTTTGGGATCCTCATGTCTTAAACCATGGAAATTAGGGAGAATGGAGGGTGATATATTCTTCATTGTAGCTCTAGTATCTTCATCAAAGACGGGAAATCCATAAGGATATGGTTCTCCCCTACCACCTCTACCACCACCTTGACATCCACCTCCTCCTCTATTTCCTCCTCTGCCTCTTCCACCTCCAATCCTAAATTCAACACCATCTACATTATGCACTTCTCCTTCTCCTTCCCCTACCATTGTAGATTCTTCAAAGCTAATATAAGCTTCTATAATTATAGGATTATCTAGCTCTTCTTCTTGTTTCTCTACTAATTGTATGTTAAAATAAGGTTCTTCTTCTTATTCTTCACTAGGCAACTCTAGTTCTTGCCCTAGAAGTTATTCTCCTGTTGAAGAGAGGAAAATTACTCCTTTTGTTGCGGATGTGGGCTCATCAACTACGAATTCTATAGAAGAAGTTGGTGAATCTCTAGATTGGATTTCTGATCTATGCACCTTAGGACGTCTATGTCTACCTGCCAATGATGGGATGTGAGTATGGTTAGATGGTGTAGCACTACAAGGTCTAGGTGGAGTGAGTGGTGATGTTGGAATTGAAATTCTACCTCTACTTATAAATCTATCCCTAGAATCCCTTTCTATATAAGTAAATGCTTTTTATCATTTTTCAATTTTATCAAATTAAAAATTCCTAAAATGAAATGCAAGAATGGAATCCTATACACACTTCTGCAGCAACGGTGCCAAAATGTTTGGTAAATTAATTGTCTTTAATTTACTTCACTAAATGTCAACCAGGGTTTATGTACTTGTGAAATGTATGTGCACTATATATGATAGGATTCCTTTTGTAAATTAAATTATCTAAGAATGAAACTAATCATAAATATGAATGAATGTTTTTTATACAATTTGGAGAGAATCAACGCACATGTTTTTTCAATCTAGAGTCCTATTTAAGCTAAGCTTTAGAAAATAAAATATCTCATCTATATTACAGAAATCCATGCTTAATTATAATTGTCAAAAGGAAATGCTTAAAAATTGAACATGAAAGAAAATGATTTAACTCTACTGCTACAGAATTGAACTCATTCTGTACTATTTTCTAAAAATAAATATTTAAGCTAATTGAAAAATATTAAAAACATGATAATGAAATCTAGATTGCAAAATTAAAACAAAACCTCACACCTCGCAAGGGTACCTCCTGGAGTGCAGGGTTGATTTAACAATTGATCCAGGTGGCTCCAAAGACACACATAGGACAAGGAGGACTCAGGAAAGCTCAAAAATCAAAGTGTTTGGATTATGCTTGAACTGGGACCACAACGTAGATCTCGTCTTCCTGATCGCGGCAGTGTGAACGGTTCATCAACCCGAGTCCGGATGCGAAAGTTAGAAGAAGTCAAAGTTGGGTTGACTTTTTTATGATTTGGTAGCTTAAGGAGGCCACAAATTGGACCAAACCCGACCACCGGATTCCGGCCAACTCTGACCAGTTTCCGGGCGAAATTGTGAGGTCGTTAATTTGACTCCACGACTAGAAATTTGAATTTCAAAAATGTGCATTTTTGTTATTTTAAAACTATATCTATTATATTTATATATATATATATATATATATATATGTATATTATATGTATATGTATATGTATATGTATATGTTATTGTATATGTATATGTATATGTATATATACATATACATATACATATACATATACATATACATATACATATACATATATATAATATTATATATGTATATGTATATGTATATATATGTATATATATCATATATAGATACATATATATATACATACAGATATATATACATATATGTATATATATATATATGTATATATATATATATATGTATATATACATATATATATACAGATATATATACATATATATATATATATATATACAGAATATAATATATATATATATATATATATATACAAATATATATACATTATATTATATTATATATATATATATATATATATATATATATATATATATTATATATATATGTATGTATATATATGTATAAATTAAGAGGGGTGGGGATCACCAACCCCACCATCCTCCCAACCTACGCACCATATTTGAATGGGCCGATGGGAATTGAACCCACCTGACCACGTGGCCAGCCCGCACCATGGTCGGCCCAACTAAAGCATTTAAAAAACAAACCAACAAATGAACTTACGCAACCACCAACAGAGTTGGCGGAGGTGGGGTTGGCGAGTTGCCCAAGGCGGGCCCAGCCCAACAAAAAAAAAAAATTAAATTAATTTGTTATGCAATGTATAGAATGGGAGGTAGAATTTGACCACCTAACCTCCCCCTTAATAATTGGATCCCTAACCAACTCAGCCAAACCACTTTCTCATTAACTCCACCCACAGAAATTTATATAAACCCAGAATTTATTCAGTGCATGGGCAGAAGAGGAACTAGGAGTGGACATGCATTTCGAGGCAGTAATTTTTAAATTTTTTTTTTTTGACAGAAACGGTTATATTGTGTTTATATTCCTCCTAGCTTGAATGCCAAATTTCTGAGTACAATGAGGATGTCTGGATCCTGAGAAGTTTCACTTATGAAAGTGAGGTTGTTCATGTGACTTGAGATATTCCCCATAGCATAAAGATCTTTAGTTTCTATATTCTCTATTTTCCCCCACTTGGATATACAAACAAATTTTTTTTGGATCAAGCAGTAAAACATGGCGGATTGCAAGTTAAGGGATGGCTTCCCATGATTCTTTTCCTTCTTTCATCTTGACCCCGGCAGATAGGAGAGCTGCTTTATTTGCTTCTCTGTCAGCTTCTTTATTGTGGGCTCTCAAAACATGGTAATAGCTCAGCTTCTGGAAGTCACTTTCAAGGGCCTTGATTCTGAAGATCATTCTGGCTAGATTAAGGTCTGCTGCAGGAGAGTTAGAGATCATATCACCTATTATTATTTGAGAATCTCCTATAACCGTTGCTTCCCTGATTTTCAGCTCTTTTAGGGTCTTGAGGCCTTGCAGAAGGGCCAAGGCCTCAGCTTGTGTGCTGGTCATGTGTCCAAGCCCCCAAGCATATGAGTGGATTTTTATTCCTGTTGGGTTTAGAATGACACCTCCAGCACCTGCTCTGCCCGGGTTGCCTTTAGCTGCCCCATCGAAGAAAAGGAAGTATCTTGATTGAATTTTGAGCCAGTCTTGGAATTCAGCTTCTGTTTTCCTACTTTGCCATTCTTTGAGAGGAGGTGCTTTTATGATTGCTGGGAGAAAATGTAATCCCAGGAAGGTGCCCCAAACATTATCTTGGTGGGTGAGATTTGCATCATCTTTGATTTGGGACAGACATTCCTTTAATTGGCACTTGATCTTGACTTCAATAATTTTTTGGTGCTGCCTGCCATTTCTGAAGGTTCTTCTATTGCGTTCCAGCCACAGCTGCCAGCAAATGACCTTTGGGAGAATGGCCTAGGCTGATTTGATTAATTGATTTTGAGGAGGAGGCCCAGGATAATTGGAAGCCCAGCTAGCGAAGAGTTCAGCCATTGTGTTCGGTAGTTGAAAGGAGGGATCCAAGACATACAACAGGGCGCTCCAAATCTGTTTGGAAAAACTGCAATCCAGGAATAGGTGCGCAGCTGATTCTTCATTGTTGCTACATAGGAGGCATATGGAGGGTCCGTTGTATCCCAGCTTTTGCAAATGATCAAAGGTGAGTATTCTGCCATGGCACAGCATCCACGCAAACGTGTCTATTTTGGGCCACGCCTGAATTCGCCAGATCGCTTGCCATGGCGCTGGGTTTATGGGGACGTGCGGTCTCTCTCTGAGCTTAACGTAACCTTCAACAACTGTATACCCTTTGGATTTATTTCCCCAGCCGATTGCATCCTGTGTATACCTGTTCAAGGGCGCAAGGCCATGGAGGAGTTCGGTCAACGTGGCCCAGTCAGCGACCAGGTGATCTGGCAAATCAACAGACTTCCAGCCAGTCCATTCGCTGCCTTTCCAAACGGAGATATCCCAGAGTGTATTTAGCTTATTTCTCTCCACCCACTCCCGGAGCTCGCCTAAATGCACTCTGTCGCTGATTGGATCTGTGGATAGGATTCTGTCAGTCCAAATTTTTGTTTTCTTGCGGTTACCTGGAATTCTATAACAGTAATTTTTGATCAGGGAGGCGGCCTTGTCATAGAGTTTAAGGAAAGGCGAATTAGGCAGACGAATTACTTGGTCTAAGCAGCTGGAGCGAGGGCCTCGGAGATATTTTTTCCTGAGAGCTGTTTGGGCCCAACCAGGATTGGGCGCGACAACTCTCCAGATGACCTTTGCCGCCATTGCTACATTCAGATGGCCCAAATTTTTAAAATTAAGACCTCCCTCCCACAGCGGCTTAGAAATTGCTTCCCAACTGATGAGGAGGATTTTGCTTTCATTCTGCTTTCCACCTTTCTAGAAGAATCTCCGAATATGTTCGTCCATTTTTTTTAGGATGATTGATGGAGCAAGCATACCTGCAAATTGAGAAATAGGGAGATTAGTGAGCACTGATTTGATGAGAACGGACTTACCAGCATAGTTGAGCCAGGTAAAGCCCCAGGCCTGAATTTTTGCCTGAAATTTTTAGAGCTGGGGAAGCCAATCTTTGCTTGAGATTATTTTGAGAACAACCCGGAGACCCAGATATTTGAAGGAGGTCCATGAAGCGGAAGCTGCGAATCCAAGGCACCTGGAGATAGCAAAGAGAAGCCTGGGCGGGGTATTCCAACTGTAGATATGAGACTTGTTCTTATTAATAACGCTGCCAGAGGCCATGCTGAATTCTTCCAGGGCAGCTTTGAATTTGGAGGCGGTGGAGAGGGAGGCAGCGCCCAGAAGCAGGGTGTCGTCCGCGAACAAAGCATGGTTGATGTTCTTGACTTCTCTTGCAATACGCAGTCCCATTAAATCTTGATCTTGCATTTTTTTTCCAGGAGGAAACTGAGAGCTGATGCTTGAATGACAAATAGCAGAGGGGAGAGAGGGCACCCCTGCCTAAGGCCTCTTGAAGCTTTAAAGAAGTTTGTGGCTCTTCCATTTACAAGAGGGGCAATCCATGGCTCCAAAACGCAGGCCCAAATCCAGTTAATGAAGTTTGATCCAAACCCAAACCTGTTCATAACTTTTAACAAGAAACTGTGATTTACACGATCAAATGCATTTGTTAGATCAAGTTTAATTATCATACCTTGCTCTTTGCGATGGACTTGAGTGGATTGCCTCCTGAACAAGGGTGAAGTTGTCCACTATCTGCCTCCCTTGGATGAAACCGCCTTGATTCTTCGGGATTATTTTAGGGAGTATATGCTTCAAACAATTTGCTATGACTTTTGTGATTAGCTTATACCCAATGTTACATAGAGAGATCGGTCGGAATCTGCTAAAGTTGCTGGCCCATTT
Organism: Pinus taeda; assembly: GCA_000404065.3. Classification (NCBI taxonomy): domain Eukaryota; kingdom Viridiplantae; phylum Streptophyta; class Pinopsida; order Pinales; family Pinaceae; genus Pinus; species Pinus taeda. The sequence continues at coordinate 137,064 of APFE031429604.1, read as the reverse complement.
TTCCTTGGGAATGAGGGCTAAGAAGGCAGAGTTTGTGCTCCCTCCTATTTTTTGGGAGTTCTGAGATTTTCGGATCATTTTAATCAGATCTTTTTCAATAATGGTCCAGCATGTTTGAAGAAATCTAGCAAAGAATCCATCTGGCCCAGGGGCCTTGTCCGGATCCATGTCATATAATGCTTTTCTGGCTTCATCTTTGGTTATTTTGGCCTCCAAGATTTCATTCATACCTGGGGAAATTGTAGCTGGAATCGTATCTAAAAGATTTGAAGCATGGTGCTGAACCTTTTCTTCGCTATATAACTTTAGGAAATGGGCGTGGGTTGCCTTCTTTATGTCTACAAACTCCTTGAATGTTTCGCTATCCACCTTGATCTCGGAAATGGTGTTATAACATTTTCTGCTCTGCGCTTGCTTATGGAAAAAACTTGTATTTCTGTCCCCTGATTTGAGCCAGAGGCTTCTAGATTTTAATCGCCAGTATTCCTCTTCTGCAAGACAGGCTTTATTATAGTGTTGTTGGATATGGGCCTCTTGGTCAAGCAGATCTTTGGTGATTGGAGAATCTTCCATATGAGATTGATGATTGACAAGGGCGACTTTGATATTTCTTCTTTCTGTATCCGGTTTGGGAAGGCTTTTGGCCCAATGTTTTAGAGCTCTTTTTACCCTTCTAAGCTTTTCTTCCCAAATGAAGAAGGGGGATCCTTTGATAGATTGATTCCAGCATTCCTTAACAAGTTGCATGAAATCTAGTTCCTTGATCCAGTTTGGGCTGAATCTGAAGGGAATAGGACCCAGGTCAAGGTGAGGAAGTAATTCTAGCTTTATGGGTTTATGATTTCAGATACTGTTGGGGAGAATGTGCATTCTTGGTTCTAATCCCAGCAATAAATAAGAACTTTGCATGAAAAATCTGTCTAATCTAGCTGCTATATGCCCTGAGCCTATTATTTTATTGGTCCAAGAGTACTTACCGGAGGAGGGTTTGATGTCAAGCCAATCCCAGCCTTGCATGAGGTCCTCAGCCCATTCTCTCGCTGGATCACGAACAGCGCTACCAACTCTTTTTTCAGACGAGCTGAGAGTAAGATTGAGGTCTCCGGCAATGATAATATTCTCCAGATTCATGAGGTCTGCTTGAAGTCTTATTGAATCCCAGCATGCTTTTTTTTCCCCAGCATTGACTGGGGAGTAGACATTGAAAATGCAATGAGTTTCTTTAGTGTTCTGATTCTGTATTTTCAGCAGCAACCAATGAGTGTTGTTGACTTCACTGATGACTGCAAATTTGTTTTCAATCCAAAGAGTACCAATACCTCCCGAGGCTCCCCTAGCGGAGACTACTCTTGCTTCACTTTTGAACCATAGTCTCTTGCTTGTTTGCCGGAAGACTGAGTCTTCCAGCTTAGTCTCCTAGATGAGAAGTATGTATAGGGTCTCTGTTCTTATCAGGCTTCGTATGGCTTCTTCCTTGACCTTGCTCCCCATACCTCTGCAGTTCTAGGAGATGATCTTCATTATTTATGTTTTTGATGGGCTCCCTTAGAGCCATGAGGCTGGCTTTTCGACATTATGGGCTTGGAGGCTAGAAATTTTTCCAGAGTGGACTGGCTGCCTTGTAGTTTTTCTTTGTACGTATCCTCCTCTCTTTTTTCTCTATCCGTTTTCTGGCCTCTCGTGGATCTTCTGACCGAGGCTTGGGACTCACCTATTTCTCCTTCCTCTTCTGAGCCATCTGTGATCTGCTCTTCTTCATTGTCTTCATCATTCTTGCTTTTGGGGATTTCCTCACTTATGTCTTTGTTGGAGGCTGGAGGAGTGCCTTTTCTTGAGGAATCAGGTATTTTCCCAATCTCCTCTGTAGGTTCGGACTCCTTTTGGATCCCAGCATCCTAAGTTTTCTCTTGTTGAGAGCTGAGCGGATCAAACCGATTTCCTGAGGGTGGTGAAGTATGTTGAACAGATAGCTGTCCTTTGTTACTAGGTCCTCCCGTCTTCCTGGGTTTGTGGCACTTGATTTGATTCCATCCATCATCTTTTCCCTATGCGGCCTCGGCGTTGGATGGGCAGCCTCTGGCGAAATGTCCATACTCGTGGCATTTCCTGCATTTGAAGGGAAACTTCTCATAGTCCAGCTTCTGCAGATGCGTCCATCTTCCAACATTTATCGTGATGGCCTCAGGGAGCCCTACCTCCAGATCTACTTCTACGCATATCCGGGCGCAGTCTTATTGATCCTTATTGTTCGCTTGATCAATAAATTTCCCCAGAGCATTTCCAATATGACGCAGAGAGTCCCAATTCCAACAATGGACCGGGAGGTGCGGGAGTCTAACCCACACAGGGACTGCGTTGGGAACATCGACTGCTGGATCGAAGTCCGGGGTCCATTTGTTGAGGTACAGACCCCGAGGACCCATAAAGTAGGGATCGTTTCGGAAGATCAGTTCTTTGTCCTCCTTTGTTGTAAATTCGAAGAGGAAGTATCCTCTCCCCAGGAAGTAAGAGGTGATGCTTTCTCTGATCAGCGGCGCCGAGTTTCTGGATACCCAGCTCTCCGTAGATTTGGGGGACGGCTAGAGCCCCGTAAACTGACCAACGAGGGCTCGCTCGGACAACGACAGAGCAACTTGTATCAGGGTTTCAGGCGGGAGGGAAATCGTAGGGATATCCTCCAATCTTTTCACAAATTTCGAAGGTTTAGGGGCTTTCTTCTTAGGTAGCTCTGCCAGGATCTGCATGAAGGCCTCCGAAGGCGAAAGGGGTGGAGGAGCAGATGGACCCTGGGGGGAGCCCAGAGTCTCCATGATCTCAAGATTAATTGAGGTCAAATCCTGCCCAGAACTCCATAAACACCCACAGATTCTCTGCCCTCAGGGCAGGGCACGCGCGCAGAGATGGGGCCTCCAAGCCTGGCTATCTGGATCTACTACCAGATCAAGCAGAGAATGACGATCTAGGTCAGCAGAGGAAGTCGAATCAAAAGGCCTGGGCCTGCTCAATCCGCTGGGGGAGCAGATCGCGCAAGAGACGGCCTGCGAGGGCCGAGGCAGCTCGACGATTGCTTTTAGGCTCGGCCGACTAGCGCTCTCTACTGTGGAAAAAAATGTTAATTATTTTTTAATGCAGGTGGAACCATGAACTTTGTAGGAGGGCTGAATTTTCACTTTGTCAAAATTTGACAAATTTTATATGGATCCAACACCTCTCGTCGCCACGAACACAATGGAATTGTCCATTTCTCCATCAGAGTTCTTCATATTTCGGCCATTTTTCAGTATGGACGTGGAACCATGATTGCTACAAAAACGAGCGGAACCATGAGCCTTGAAATTTTCCCGAGGTAAAATTTTGCTATGTCGGAATATAGTCAAGTTTATACTTGTTTTTCACGGTTTTCCATAGGGATCGCAATGGCGAGATTAGATTCACCATATGAGTTGCATATTTCTAGTCCACCCATGGAGTAGAATCTTTGAGGAATCTCGGGGAAATCTAAAAGATTCCTTGAACCCTAGATTCTCAACTTCTCAGAATTCGGGTTTTAGATAGGCAATTTTGCACTACTCGACACCACAAATATGATGGTGCATTCAAATTTTTGTTCTCTCATTTCATTTTCTAGCCAATTTTCTAAGTGCCAATGCAGGTGTCTATATTCATGTGCGAGCAGTCATTTTCATGCGATCGATGCCGTGAGATCAATGGTCCGAACAACTTCAGCAATTTGACATATTTTCCTTCATATGGCCCTTGGTTGTGAGGTATAGATGTGTTCATGTACTTCTTATTTATGCATTATGCTACACAGATCCTTGATTGATGTTGATGCAGGATCTTGTTTCTTACATGTTTTCATGATTCCTTGCTTGATGTGATGCAGAATCATCTATGTGATGTACTTGCTATCATGATTCGTCATGTTATGTTCTGATATCCCTTTGTTGTATGTTTTTGGGATACTCTTGTTGTCGTCATGCATGTTTTTGCATTGAGATCCGTTTTATGCCATGTTGGTGGGATGCTCATCATGCATGAGTTTTATGTCATACTGATAGGAGTCTTTTGATTGAGAGTTCCTGTAGCGGAACACCTCTTAGAGCCACTCTTGCGTGAGGGAATTTATCCTTGTATGATATCGACGTCACATCTATGTACATCACCACTATTGACATCACTTAATGCAACGGCCTACACCACCTTGACACTGGGGCCTGGAGACGTAGTCCCTCCTGGACGAACTTTGTTATCAACGGCTTATGTTTTTATGTTGTTGATGATTGACATGTTCCTCTTCTTTTTAGCATGCAGATGTATTCATTTATGTTTCTTTTAAAAATGCAATTTAACACATCACGAAAGTAAAAGGTCTTGGAAGGGTCCTTTGTCACACCCGGACCTTGATCAAGTGGTATCAGAGTGGTCTTTACGTTGATGTGAATTGCAGCGTGAACAATGGAACATGCAGTGACAAAGGATGAAAAAGCGATGTACGAGACCATGCTCAACATTTCCAAAAGAGTGGAAATCATGTATGAAACTCTACAGAAAGAGACAAAGAAAAAGGAGCAATTGCAGCTTCAGTTGCAAGCCATGGAAGAGGCCCTGGAAGAACAGAAGCAAAACAAATATAAACTTCAAATAGAGATGAAGATGCGCCTACATGAAGAGAAAGAGGAAAACAAAGTTTGCTATGACAGCTGCAAGCAAAAGACGAGGCCTTGGAAAAGCTGCAGCGAGACCCATGTGAGGTAAAAAGTAGTTTTCCATCTTCATGTATATGTCCTGATGATGATTTCGTTGTTTTCGAAAATCATACCATAGGAATTGGCTCCAAACTGTTGAAGAGAATGGGGTATGAAGGAAAAGGATTTGGCGTTAATGGCCAAGGAATTATCAATCCCATCAAAGTAGAGGAATTACCCCGTCAGGCAGGACTTGGGTATGTCAGAAAGGAAGTTGGGGAATTCGCCGAGACAGTTAGCGAACCACCAACAATAGATGATGAGCAACCCTCATCAGTTCTTTCCAAATCAAAAGAGGAGGTAAAATATGTTGATTTACTTTCAATTTCGTCTTCACATAGTATGAGTTTTGTTGGAGATTTGGAGATCCCGATTACAGGGACAAACATGAGGCTCCTTACAAGGATGAGGCACGAGGAGAAAGAAGAATTTGGTGTTAATAACCAAGGCATAACTCAACCTTTGGAGGTTGTGCACGAACATCGATTTGCAGGCTCGAGATACACTAAAGGAGATTGCTCGAAGGTGTCAAAGTCGTCAGAGACATCGTTGAAATCATCGAGGAAAGAGAATGATGGGAACACATCTCCATCATCCCACAGCAGTGCCCATTACAGGTAGGGAGCTGAGGCAAGCTCTCATCACCATACTGACATCAAAGATAGCAAGGGAAGGTATAACCACTTTCGATCTTCAAATGTTCATTTCGATTATGATCATGTTTTTAATAATGAACGTAAAACATGGCATCGAAAAACATGCACCTTTTGTGGATTACATAACCATACATTTTCTAAGTGTTGGAAGAGAATGGCGGCACACAAAAGGATGAGGCGTGAAAGACTCTCAACAGCATGAAAAGAAACATGTTAAACAGATATGGAGGAAGAAGATGTATTGCAGTCATTACGATAGAAGTGGCCATCAAAGAGCCACTTGTTGGAGGCTCCATCTAGAGTAGTGCCTTAAAGACAAAGCGTCGGTGTGTGAACCAAGTGAAGCAGTTGTTCGACAAGCAAAACCACCACAAGGAGGTGACCCATTCACATTGATAAGTGAAAAATGGTTTCTAGACATGTT
>APFE031429604.1:114365-126754 GCA_000404065.3 Pinus taeda | reverse complement strand
TTATTTGGTAAATATTCCCTAAATATAGTTTGATTAACTTTTTACTTAAAATAACACATGATAAATATTAAAATAATATTAGTTTTAACATTTTAATATAATTTAAATAATTTGAATAGTCAAATCTAGTCGTTTCTGGGTCTATTATAGCCGTTTGTCTAGTCTGGCCTAATATGGTCGTTTCTTTAGTCAAACCTAATCGTTGGAAGATCTGCTCCCCCTATTTAACATGTAGCCATGATCTGACTCTTCAACTTGTCTTGACAATGAACCACATTGGTTGGTTCGAAATGCGTCGACAAATGTTTTTTCATGTGATTTACACAGAAATATTTTTTCTCATAAACTTGATATGGATCACAGAAGCCTCAATTCAACAATTGAATACCTTACTTAATGTTGGCCCTCATTTTTGGTCCAGTTTTGCTTAAGAAAACATACTTAATTTCTATATTTTCCATCCATTTGCCATCACATACACCTCATTTTGATGTATTTATGCATATTCAGGTATATAAATTTAATTTTGCAATTTTTAGAAGTTTTTATGAAAATTGAATTTCAAGTGCATTTTTTGACAAAATCAGAAATTCCCGTAATGGCTATATGGATGTCATATTTGCAGGACACCTAGGCACGAGCTGGATACATTTATGGAAAGCTTTGGAACTAAGACTGAACTAACTCCTATTGGTTCGGTCAAACCAAGCTTAATCAGGCCCGGTCAAAGCTGGTCAAACAGGACTAGTCATTTAGAAAATCCCTAGGAAATAGGGTAGTTTTATGATTTCATGGGATTTTCCATATTTTTAGTGATAGGTTGGATGAGTTCGACTTGGATAGGTGGATATGGATAGATATAGTTGTTAGAGATACTTTAGATCAGTTTGTTTCATAATCTTCTATTTAAGCCAAAACTTTGAAGGCTTATGGTGTGTAGAATTTGTATAATTTTATGTTGAGACATTTGAATATTTGAAGTTAATTTGAGGAACCCATTCTACCTTCATTTTGTTGTTCAATGGTGTGGATGATTGCCTGAAGTTGTAGTAGTTGATAATCTCTTCAAGTGTGCAAGGCAAGGGTGGAAGGCCCCCACTCTAAGCTAAGTACACTTCATTGTTAATCTAGCTTGATTTTCATAAACTAGTTGCTTCAGATTTGTTTATTTGTTTTGCTTCAGATTTGTTTACTTGATTTGATGTATGATGATTTATGTTTGCTAATGAATCTTGGTTTATTTATCATCTTTATATGAAGGGACAACCATTGTTCAAGTTGAACCCTCCTTCTATTGGATTAATGAATAAAAACTAAAGTTCATCTTTCTTGCTTTCAAGCAATTTTATGAAATTGCAGTTTTCTGACAATAGCATTACGATGAATGAACTTGTGATGAGGAATATCAAGGATCTCCTAAGTTAGGAGCATTTCATTATTTATTTTTGCATCTTAATCTGTTGTCAATTAACGGTTTTTTATTTTTATTCATTAAGTAATATTGTAGAAGAAAAACAACATTGGTTATCTTAAGTTAGGAGCACTTCATCTCACATATATTGCATAAGTGAATTAGAAATTATTTAATTAGATTTATATTTATAATAGGTATTTCCTTAGTTATTCATATTTTATCTTCTAACCTTGACTACATCTGATATCCATACATTTTGGACATGCCTCCAAGTTTTACAAACCTAGATTGATAATGAAATACTTGTATTAATTTGTGTTAATAAATTAGCACAACATTTTGGCGTTGTTTCAATAAAAAAATAGTTATGTTATGTTTCTTTTAGTTATGTTTCTTTATGCCTAGAAATAGAGATTAGAAAGGTATATTTATTAAACAAAACCCCCCATCCATAGAGGTAGGACCATCAAGACTAACTACACCAATTGTTGGTAAACCAACACTAGAGGAATTAGAAGAAAAACAAAGATCAAGACAAATATTAACATTAATTGAAAGACAAACCTTGTTAGCCTGGGAGGTAAAAAGAAAACAAACTCCAAAAGCAACACCCACTTCAGAAAAACAAAAGGAAACAAGGAAAATTGTTAAACCAATAGATCAGCCCATTTTTGAGCCCATAGATCAACCTATTTTCGAAAACAAACAACAACTTGAATCTCAGATTGCCATCGAAATAGTTGAAACTATGACACAAGAAGGGCAAGGATCTATTATTCTCACTCCATAATAGAGACTTCAATATGAAAAACAACAAAGGGAATGGAGAAGACAAAGAGAGGAAGAAGCAAAAAGAGAAGTTGACAGAAAGAGAGAAGAAGAAAGAAAAATAGAGTATGATAACAAAAGATTAAATGATAATGAACAAGAAAATACTGATGATCAGGAAGCTACTTTTGGCTTTCCAATATTAGATACAAGTGCAATATTAGGAGAAGAAGTAAAAATGAAAAATATTCCACCTTTTGTATTGCCTAAATTTTATGGAATGTCAACAGAAGATCCTGACTCATCTATGTTTGAATTCGACATATCGTGTAGGACTTATGGATACACATATGACACACACAAGTTTCGCCTCTTTCCTGCTACTTTGAAAGCAACAGCATTAAAATGGTTCATGGGTTTAGGAGAACATACAATCACTTCTTGGGATGACATGAAGAAAATATTTCTTAGAAAATATCAAGCCTATTGTAGGCCTAGGGACTCGAAGGAGGATGTTTTTAGAATGACACAATAAGAAGATGAAAGTTTAGAAGAGTATTTGGAAAGATTTTCTTACAATCTTCAAAAATCTAAACAACACTCACTAAACTAAGATACCATTCATACAATCTTTCTTAAAGGTATAAGAGATGAATATCTTGACATTATGAATGTAATGGGCAAGGGTGATATTTCAAACTTGCCATTTAATGAAATTGCATAACTATGTCAAAAATATTTTAGAGGAAGACCAAAAGCTAGAAGGAGAGATGTTAGTTCAAAAGCAGCAAAATCAGCAGCACGAGGGGTAGCAAGAGCACAGATAGGGAGCTTGCTGGAAAACTTCAAAACTGGTCTTCTAAGTACATTAGGGACACAAATAGATGTTCTGAAAGCAAACAAAAAGAAAGAAGAACAAGAACAAATCTTAGTAATCTTTTGTCCCAAATGTAGAAAGAAGCAACCATTAAGAGAATGTCATTTAGATAGTATTCAGGTATGTGGCCTTTGGACAAAAAGCCATTCAATAGAAAACTGTCTAAAATTGAAAGAATTGCAAATGAATCCAATGGAAGAAGTACAAGGGGCAGATGGCCTTTACTATATGGCACCAAGAAGGCCTTGGTAGCCAAGGATTCCTCAACAAATCCCACAACAATTCCCTCAAAAAAATTATCAATATCCTTCTCAAAATTCTTGGAATACCCCAAAGCCATGGCAAGCTTGGCCTCCAAAACAATATCAAAACCAACCTGCACAAGGTTGGAGAGGATATAGTTATGGAAACCAACTACCTCAACAAATGTATCCTCAATAATACCAACAGCAATACCAACAAAAATATCAGCATCCATTTCCATACCAACAGTTTCAACAATACCCACAATCCATGCCATTTCCACAACAAAATCCCGCACCATTACTAACACAACCATAGCAACTACAGCTACCTTCGAACCAACCTAGACCAACTCAACTACCAGCTCAGTTAGTAGCAAATCCAAGTAACAAAATGGATAAACTTGCATACAATGTGGAAGAAGCAACATATTTCCCAACATACTCCATTCTTCCCATAAATGATGTCCATTTAAGGTCTGGAAAAGTACTACATAAAAATTCTCCTCTGATCATAGAAGAACCAGTTGAACAAGGAAAACAACCTAAAACATCACATTCAGAAAATCAAAGTCAGAAAGGAAAAACTATAATAAATCGAACACCACCCTATCCAGAGAGGTTACTAGAGCATAAAATTCAAATGTCTCTTCCTGAATTTGATATTTTGGATGAATTAAAAAATGCTTATGTCAAAATTCATTTATTACAAGCAATAAAATAAATTCCAATTTATGCTAAAACAGTAAAGGAATTATGCATCAAGAAAACTAGTAAAAAGAAAAAGGATCCTACTACAATCCAAGTCATTGGAAAACTAGCTAGCCTCATGTCTACAAAGATAGTAGTAGAAAAATATATTGACCCTAGTATCCCTATGGTTACTATTTCAATAAATAAATTTTTAGTTCCAAACACATTAATAGATTTGGGAGCAGTTATAAATGTAATGACTACAGAGACAATGAAACATTTAGATTTAAACAACATTAGATCTACTACTACCATTTTAGAGTTAGCCAATAGATCTAAGGTTGTACCAGAAGGAATAATAGAAGATATCATAGTCTATATGGATTCATGGGAGTATCCTGTAGACTTCCTCATTTTGCAGCCAAAAACAAACTTAGGAGGACATCCTCTAATATTAGGCAGACCATGGTTAGTCACTGCTAATGCCTTTATAGGATGCAGATCGGGAAGTATGATTATTGCACATGGGGATGAAAGAAAGCACATCACACTTTATTCTCCAGCATAAGCACCTTCTTTAGTATCATGGCTTGAAGAACAAGAACAACAACAAACAAAATCAGTTCTCAATATTAACCAAGTCTTTGACCTTAGAGAAGAAGAGGAGAATGAAGATCTATTAGATATTTTCATCTCAGAACTAGATATTTTAGAGCAGCTTAGAGTAACCCAGTATGAAGATGTAAGTAATCTTTTGAACCAATGTTTTCAGGAAACCTGCACAATTTAGTCATTGTAAAATTCATTCACATATATTTCCTGTAAACACAATTACCAATTCAAAAACTAAAACTATTGAGATTATCTTGGAAAACATTTGAATATTGGTAATAACTTACAATCGTCGCAAGAACAAGAGGTAATAGCATTGTTACAAAAATACTCAAAAGATTTTGCCTGGGATTACACAGGCATGCAGGGAATTCACCCCAACAAATGTATCCACCACATCTATAATGATGACTATATTAAACCAGTAAGGTAGCCTCAAAGGAGGATGAACCCCATGATGAAGGAAATAGTGAAAGAAGAACTAAAAAAACTACTACAAGTTTGGATTCATCTATCCTATTTCTGACAGTCAATGGGTTTCTCCGTTAGTGGTAGTACCAAAGAAAAATGTGAAGTGGAGAATATTTGTATATTACTGGGAATTGAACAAAACAACATTAAAAAGATCATTTACCGCTACCATTTATTAACTAGGTCCTAGATTCATTAGCTGGGAAGAAATTATTTTATTTTCTGGATGGATTTAGTGGGTATAATCAGATTAGAATAGCAATGGAAGACCAGGACAAAACAACATTTACTTGCCCATGGGGAACATATGCATACAATGTTTTGCCTTTTGGGCTATGTAATGCACCTGCTACTTTCCAAAGAACAGTCCTTGCAATGTTTGTTGATCCAATATATGAATGTGTAGAAGTTTATATGGATGATTTCACTATATATGGAAACAAATTTGAAGATTGTTTGAAAAATCTTGAGAAAGTTTTGAAACGATGAATAGAGACAAATCTATCTCTAAGTAATGAAAAATGCTACATGATGTTAATAGAGGGGATAGTGTTGGGACACCATATTTCCCCATCAGGAATTAAGGTGGACCCAGCCAAAATACAAGTCATTTTGAATTTAATGCCACCTACAACTCAAAAGGAAGTAAGAAGTTTCTTGGGTTATGCAAGCTACTATAGGAGATTTATTGAAAATTTCAGTAAAATAGCACTGCCTCTATTCAAGTTAATTACAAAAGATGTTGAATTCCAATGGACAAATCATTGTCAAAATGCATTTCAATTATTGAAAGAAAAACTATCAGTTGCCCCCATTCTTTGAGGACCGAATTGGTCTTTGCCATTTCATATCTCCACTGATGCATCTGATACGGCTATAGGCGCATCACTTGGATAGAAAGAAAACCCATTTAGTTATGTTATATACTTCATAAGTCAAAACTTAACACTAGCAGAACTGAACTACACAGTCACAGAGAAAGAGATGTTAGCTATAGCACATGCAACAAACAAATTCAGGCATTACATAACAGGTTATGAAGTATTCATTCACACAAACCATTTAGCAATCAAATACTTAATGAATAAAGCAATCACAAATGGAAGAGTTACAAGATGGTTATTATTAATGCAGGAATTTAATATTCCAATTCAAGATCGACCAGGTAAAGACAATTAAGTAGTTGATTTCCTTTCAAGGCTTCATACACCTAGTGATCTGAATCATGTTTTAGATCATTTCCCAGATGAAAATTTGTTTGCAATAAGTGTCAAAACACCAGGGTTTGCAGATATAGCAAACTATTTATCTTCTGGAAGATTACCATCCCAATTTACACAGAAACAAAAACGAAAAATAATTAGAGAGAGTTCTAAATATAGTTGGGTGAATGGTGATCTCTTTTAGAATAGCTCTGATCTGATAATAATAAAATGTGATAGAGAAGATGAAATATTAGAAAATTTTAAAGCATGTCATGACGAGCCATGTGGTGGTCATTTTGCAGACAAGCAGACAACCTACAAGGTGCTGCAACTGGGCTACTATTGGCCAGCAATCTTCAAAGATTCCAAAGCCTATGTCAAAAGGTGTGACAGTTGCCAAAGAATAGGAAGTTCAATAATATCAGATGAAATGCCACTTAAGCCACAAGTACTCATAGAGCCATTCGAGCAATGGGCTCTAGATTTTGTGGGACTAATAAACCCACCATCAAACGAAAAGAAGTACATCTTGGTATGTACTGATTATGTTACTAAGTGGGTTGAGGCAAAGGTAGTAGCAAGAGCAACAGGAGACACAATAGTCACATTACTCTTCGAGGAAATCTTTGTCAGATTTGGAGTACCAAGACAGATTGTAACTGACCAAGGCACACAATTCACTTCCAAGCTTGTTTGTGATCTTACAGAGAAGTACAAGATCAAACATAGAAAATCAACTCCGTACCATCCTAGGCAAACGGACAAGTGGAGTCGACAAACAAAGTCCTGGAGAATATCATGACGAAAACAATACAAATGAATAGGAAGGACTGGTCAGAGAATTAAGAGATGCACTATGGGCATACAGGATAACATAGAAAAACACAACTGGGTTCAGTCCATATCAATTAGTGTATGGAAAGAAGTCTTGTTACCCATAGAGTTTCAAATACACACATTTAATTTAGCAGCAAAGTTAGGATTGGAATTATCTGAAGCACAACAACAGCAAGTAATGGAATTGAATCAACTGGATGAACAAAGACAACAATTAGTGGAGCACATAACTCTTGTGCAGCAGTAAAAGATGAAATGGCATGATCGATTCATCAAGAACAAAACATTCAACAAAGGGTACTGGGCATTATTGTTTGACTCCAAATTTAAAGATTTCAAGGAAAAGTTGTAAACTCATTGGTTGGGGCCATATGAAATAGAGGAGATCTTTAATAATGGAGTTGTCAAGATAAAAACAATTGATAGAGAATCTATTTTATTTGTAGTTAACGGACATAGGCTTAAAGTCTACAATAAGCCTATTAATAAAGAATATTTTATGAAACAAATGTCAAAAGATACTGATCTGGAAGTAATGGAACGGCATAGCAATATGCCTTCCATTATTCGAGAAGAAGAATATATATATATTATATATTATATATATATATATATATTATATATATATATATATATATATAGATGCTTGTGAAAACCAGGCAACTCGCACAAATCAAACTTGAATTCATGGAGGAAAACCAACTAGTTTAGCCTGTATGAATTCTCTAATTTTGTTTTACTCTGACGACAGTTTTATTTTGGAGAATGAATCCTCCAAAACAATACAAGACTTGAGGACAATTCTTCACATAAGCAAGGAGGAAGTTGCATAAGAAACTCAGTTTGAGCAGTTGAATTGAAGAAGGAACTTGAATTGTATTATAGAAGGGACCTAAAACATTATCGGAAACATTATGCAGAAGAGTCCTGAAATGTTAGAAGAAACATGTATTATATGACAAATGTTGCATAAAAAATATACATGTCAGAAGGCACCTGAATCATCAAGTACCAATTTCAGAAGGGACCTGAACGAAAAAGTAGTGGCCAATCTGGGGTGCTAGATCAGACTAGATTTATTATCGACCAGGGTAAGTAAACTTTGAGGCGTGTGTCTAAAATCTATAGACATAAAGGATTCCTAACTAAGTGTTTGTTGTGATAGGTGACAATACTTCTTTACAGAAGGTTGAGATATGTTTCCCCTCACCTTAACACTCAGATCACCTAGATTATCTAACTATCCTAAGGATACAGAGTATAGCTAGACTGAGATTTTAATCCCCCTTACAAGGATGTTGTGCACAAAACTCTGTCTAGTTAACACTAGAGCATTCATAAAGAAATCAAAAGCACACTGAAATTTAAATACATAAACAAACAGAGTCTATGGAAACGCTTTAAAATATAACGCTGGATCAAATCTCTTACAAGACCTAGTTCAATGATCTAACGATAAGATCTTTAAGCGATCACCATAAATATCATTTGTGAGAAATCGTGATCGAATTGACAAAATCATGAGCATGGAAATAACATTAACAGTATGCATTCTATGTAAATTCAAAATCTATGGAAACGAAATGAACAGTATACCAATCCACGCAGGGCCCGTCCACGTTTCAATGGTACACTGGAATGAACTCAATCAATCGAGAGTATTAATGCATAGACAATGCTAGAGTAAAATCGTAATTATATTCAAACGCTGAAGATTGCAATCACATATATGAATTCGGTTCTCAAAACAATACACATAGATAATCGTAACTTGTTCTAAAACAAAAATGATACAGAGTCTTTATCTGCCTTCCTATCTTGAATCGAATGCACATTAATTTAAGCAGATGTTTCTGCTTTTACAGTGGAGTGAATTTTGGTCATTCTAATATGAACCGATTTCCAAAAAGACAAAACGAAACCGGTTTGGAAACCATGGCTTTTATTGCCTTTGTAACCAAAAGGCTGGGGTTTGACCCAGCGTTGACCGCATAACTAGGAGCTTTTGTTCTGCTGTAAAATCGATTTTTCTCCATGCATGTACATTCAGGAGCTCGTTCCTATCCACTGCTTTAGCTTGCCTGTCATGCCACGTGTCAGATGATAAACCGTTTACAGGATGTTATGTCTTCATGTAACCTTTTTGTTGAAAATTCCTAATTTCTAACATAAAAATTCATAAATTAACTTTAATGCAAACTAACAACTATAATGCTATTAACTAATCAATTTCGATGGATGTAAAGGGGTCTATGGAGGGAAAATATAGACAAATGACGATGTTTGTAGAAGAAAAAGAGGGTAATGGAATGGTACCAACATCTCCCCCAAGCTTAATGTCTTAGCATGTCCTCATGCTAAGCCTGATGTGCTGCCTCTATACTTTGTCCCTGCCTGAACCTCTGCTGCCTTTAACAATGCATCTATGTTCTTTTTAGCCTGGGCTTCCTTCTGGATGTGGAGCTCATGCTTCAAACTCTTGTATTTCTCCTTGAGGGCTTTCTTTTGGGTATACCACTTAGTTTCCCAGTTGCAAATGTCAGTTTGTTCAGCCTTGAGCTCTTTAATTTGCTCCTTGAGCTTCTCATTATTCTATTGGGTTTTCTTACTCTGAATTTTCAACATCTCATTCTCCCTCTTAATAACTTTTTCCAGCATGTTGGCCTCCATCAGTTCTTCTTTTAATCTTTCAATTTGCTTTTCCAACCTCCTTTGTTTCTTAATTGCAGGTGGTGACTCCTTTCCTTGCCTATTATTGCTCTCAACCTCCATTTCGGCTTCTTGTCCATGTTGTGAGTGAGCACTGCTCTCGATGTCCATCGGTGCATGTGCATTTGATTCAGGTTGATCTTCTTGTGGCTGGGTCTTTTTTGCTCTCCTGGATCTTCTTGTATAGGTTGTGAAAGTTTTATCTTGCTCCATTTTCTGGGCAGCCTCTTGTCTCATCTTCCTCGTCCTCACACTGTTACTGGGTGGAGGGACATTGTTTGATTTATGCACAGGAATCTCTTCATCAATGTCAAGCATGTATCCTGAATGCTCTTGTTGCTCTTGCTCATCCTCTCTATCTTTGATTTGATTGGAAACCAGGAATTCCTTCCATGTCTTGCCCCTTTTCTGCACTTCAAATTCAATGAGAATCTTAATTAACCTTAAATGATATAAACTTTTGTCCTCATTACCTTTCTACTTTTGGATAGTCTTCAACATCTTGGTCAAGCTTTGCAAGAGGAAATATGGTAAACTAATAGTGCACTGCCCCTTTAAATGTAACAGAAGTTTAATATGGTACAGATAGACTATTTTATATCGACCCTCGCATGTAACAAACTTTTGGATGATATACACCATCTCGTCCCATGGATGCATCAACCAGCTCCTTGGGACACCCTTCTTCCAGTTAACTGATGAAACCCTCGACCTGGACATGAACTAGGTCCATGATTTCTCTTTGAACTGTTTAGTTTTGAAGTAATTATCTCCTTCTGGGCTGATCCCTAAGGACTGTGCTATAGTGTCTTCTGAGACTCTAAATGAGAAATTACCTATCAGCGCTTTCTCCCCATTGAATGTAAAGGAAAATTGTTTAGTCACTTCCTCGTTGCTTCCATTAAACTTTTCCAAGAAGGGTAGCCACTGTTTCTCTCTTAAAATTTCAATGCAGTCATCGTGGTACTGAGAACTATCAAATGTGTTTGGTTCTACTCTATTAGTCATCTTGACAGAGAACTCTTGCTCTAACCCTCTTCGTTTATGCTTATTAATTGAACAAGGGTATTTTGGTTTGTTACCTTTGCTTTTCGCTTCACACAACTGACCTGGTGGCATCCTCTATTCTTCGTAATCAGCTCCTTTAGTGGCTTGATAAGTGACCGGATGACTGGCCTTGAATTATGGCGGAGGTGGAAATTTGTGAGCCCAAATACTGTGCTTTGCTCTCGTAGCACTTGGCATTCTCGGCCTCCGTTTTTGAAATCACAGCACTTTGAATTTCTAATGTGGAACACACTTTCTACAACTGAGAATGAAATAGAGTTTTAACAACTGACTCGACCCAATTCAATGCAATAATAACAGAGCATATTCATAGTCCAATGACAGAGGAGTAGCTGTACTGGGTTGTGTGAATATCATCATGAGAAAGCCATGAGCATGTATGAAGTACTGGAGTTGTAATAACAGATAGTCGCTTGCATGAGTCGACTTGGTCGAGCGATCATGTCATAAGTTGGTCGATTCAAAAATCAATGCATGAAATCGTATAACATTTGGCTTCCCAATAGTTCACCACCTGTCCCTTGCTCATTGATTCTTGGCTGACTAAGGAGATGTTGGACCAAAAGTAAGGTTTGATGGCCAATAGGGAGTGAATAACAAGGCTGGGAGGGTGGTGGAATAGAGGATTAGAAATCGTAGGAAAAGTATGGGGATAGGCTAGAGCGTTGGGAAATGGTAGGAATTATAAATATGACGAGAGTGGTGGATACGTGGGTATTTTGGAAATTGATTATAAGAAGTTATAGTCATCACATTTAACACTAAATTAATCTAGGAATTTAAATGTTAAAAATAAAAATGATAACAATACTTTACACTTTATTGGTTGATCAACAGTTGAGTTGGCATGCATAGGTAGGATTTCTTGTTCAGATATGACTAATCTTTGCTGTCAATAACAGGTCCCTCTAAGATGAATTTGGATGCAACAGGTCCCTCTGAGATCTGGAGAATGTTTGTGCAGCCTCTTTGAAATCTGGAAAAGACTATATGTGTGCAACTTCCTTAATCTTTGATGTTTGATGGAGCCTCGGTGACAAGCAACCTTTGGATCTCTGTTGAACTTTGTTGAAGCTTTGTTGAAGTAGCTTGAGATAGCAGTCTCTAACAGGTCCCTTCTATGTTTGTTGAACAGGTCCCTCTATTGTTGGTGCTAGTATCATGGTCTTCTGAACAGGTCCCACTACATAGTGCTTAAAACAGGTCCCTCTGATTAGAACAAAGACAAAAACAACTTCTTTTGAAATACTAAAGTGTTGAAACAAATTTCTTTGAGAATTTACAATGAAGAGATAAACTCTTTGAAAATTTGCAGTGAGGAGATGAGATAAAAAAAACAAAAATGCTGATGCTTCTCCCCCACTGAAGCTTTGATTTGTCCTCAAGTCATTATTAAATCGATGAATCAACAGGAAACAAAATAACAAGGAATTCTTACCAGCCAAAGAATTGGTTTTCAAGTAAGAATTCTGGGTTAGAGTGTGCCAGAGTCT
>APFE031429604.1:82502-110226 GCA_000404065.3 Pinus taeda | reverse complement strand
AGTAGCGGAATTTTTATGTAGACATTCTTTAGCTCATCTAAAACATCAAACTGTGGTATAGACATGGGAAGTTTGTTTTGGACCAATCGGTCTGGAGAAGGTGGTGGATGCAATGGTTGCATCTGTTTGTGTTTGATTTCATCATTTGGTTTCCTTTGAATGGGAGTTTCATTTTCATTTTCTTCGTTTTCTCGTTGTTTTTCAACTGTTTGGGATTCTTTGTGAAGTACCTTCCCAGACCTCAAATTGATATTTTGCAAGGGTAATGTGGGATATGAGGGTCCCTCATCTACATTGTAAGATGGTCTCTCTGCTCTATTATTTGGATTTGGTACAGCTTGAGCAGGGATTTGAGTAGGTCTAGGAGGTTGTGGGTTAGATGGAAGTTGTAATTGTGGTGGATTTATTGGTGGAGGAGTAGTCAATGCTTGTTGAGTGGGTTGGGATTGACGTGGGTAAACAACTTGCTGTTGAGGATATTGCTGATATGATTGAGGATATGGCGAATATGGTTGATGGTATTGTTGATATGGTTGTGAATATGGTTGGTATGGTTGAGGGTATGATGGATATTGTTGAGAGTATTGCTGAGATGGTCTCCATTGTTGTTGTGGGTAACTTTGGTGCTACCATGGCATGGGTAAATTCCATGAATTCTGAGCATACATCTGATCATGTGCAAGAAATTGTAAATTCTGATTTGGGAACATACCTTGAGGTGGAGGTCTTGGCTGCCATGGTCTCTTTTCGCCCATAAAATACACGTTCTCCATATCTGTATTGGCTGCCACATTACAATTCTGCAAAACCTTAACTTTAGAGAAATGAAATATATCATGATTTTCAGTACAAAAGGCACAAACTTGAATATTTTCTAATGGACAATCTTTTAAGGCATGCTTCTTCCGGCATTTCGGACAAAAGATAGCCATCATTTAATCTTCCTCTTCTTGTATTTTCTTAGCTTTAAGAGTGTCAATTTGGGTCCCTAATGTACTCAACAGATCTGTTTTGAATTCCTCTTTTCCTATTTCAGCTCATGTGACACTAGCTGAAGCAGATTTTGTGGTTCTTTTTCCAATTTTTGCTTTGCTCCTAGAATACTTTTCACATAGATCAGCAATTTCTTCGAAAGGTAAGGTGGAGATATCACCTTTGCCCATCAAATTAAGATCATCTAAGTATTCCTCTTGAATGCCCTTCAAAAATATTGTTCTAATGAGATCAAGAGTCATGGATCGATGTTTTGATTTTTGTAAGTTGTAAGCAAATCGTTCCAAATACTCCTCTAGGCTTTCATCCTCTTGTTGATTCATCCTAAAGATATCATCTTTAGAATCCTTTGATCTACAATAAGGTTGGTATTTCCTTAGAAATATTCTTCCCATGCCATCCCAATCAGTGATTGCATGCCCACCAAGTCCCATGAACCATCTTAGTGTTGATGCCTTTAATGTTGTTGGGAAGAGTCTAAGCCTATGGGCATCATCTGTGTAACCATATGTTCAACATACAATGTCAAACTCAAAGAAGAATGAATCTGGGTCTTCTGAAGCCATGCCATAAAAGTTTGGTAACACAGAAGGAGGTATGTTTTTCATTTTTATTTCCTCATCAGGGTTGTCTTCTGGTTCTTGATCGTGTTGTTGTTCAAGAGTGGGTCTTCTTGCTGATCCTCCTCCTTCCTCAGCCCTTTTTATAGATTCTTCTGGTGATTTGATTGTTTGTTCGATATCACTTGTTCCAAAGAGTTTTTCTAGAGATTGTTGAGTTATTTTTCTACTTTCTCTCTTTGCAGAAGATTCGGGGAGATGTTTCTTCTGAGATTCGTGTGCCAATAAGATTTGTCTCTCAATAAGTGTAAGTCTTTGGCCTGATTTGTGTTTATCCTCTAATCTTTGTATGATGATTTCCTCAGCTGGTGTTGTGTGTTCATTTTTTCCCAAAGAGTCTACTTCTGGTGATAGGTTAGTTTTTGAATGGGGGGTTTTTGTGAATCTGCCTCTACTATCTCTAGATCTAGGCATACGCAAACATGATTTCTAAAGTGACAGTCAAATCTATGTTGTGTTTTTGGTTTGTTTTTGTTGATTTAAAAAAATAAAAATAAAAAATAAAAAATTATATTTTCAATTGATTTTTTTCGAAACCCTCTAACTACGCCTCCCCGGCAACGGCGCCAAAATGTAGTGGCCAATCTAGGGTGCTAGATCAGACTAGATTTATTATCGACCAGGGTAAGTAAACTTCGAGGCGTGTGTCTAAAATCTATAGACCTAAAGGATTCCTAACGAAGTGTTTGTTGTGATATGCGACAGTACTTCTTTACAGAAGGTTGAGATATGTTTCCCCTCACCTTAACACTCAGATCACCTAGATTATCTAATTTTCCTAAGGATACAGAGTATAGCTAGACTGAGATTTTAATCCCCTTACAAGGATGTTGTGCACAAAACTCTGTCTAGTTAACACTGGAGCATTCATAAAGAAATCAAAAACACACTGAACTTTAAATACATAAACAAACAGAGTCTATGGAAACGCTTTAAAATATAACGCTGGATCAAATCTCTTACAAGACCTGGTTCAATGATCTAACAATAAGATCTTTAAGAGATCACCATAAACACCATTTGTGAGAAATCGTGATCAAATTGACAAAATCATGAGCATGGAAATAACATTAACAGTATGTGTTCTATGTAAATTCAAAAGCTATGGAAACGAAATGAACAGTATACCAATCCACGCAGGGCCCGTCCACGTTTCAATGGTACACTGGAATGAACTCAATCAATCGAGAGTATTAACGCATAGACAATGCTGGAGTAAAATCGTAATTATATTCAAACGCTGAAGATTGCAATCACATATATGAATTCGGTTCTCAAAACATTACACAGAGATAATCGTAACTTGTTCTGAAACAAAAATGATACAGAGTCCTTATCTGCCTTCCTATCTTGAATCGAATGCACATTCATTTAAGCAGATGTTTCTGCTTTTACAGTGGAGTGATTTTTGGTCATTCTAATATGAACCGATTTCCAAAAAGACAAAACGAAACCGGTTTGGAAACCATGGCTTTTACTACATTTGTAACCAAAAGGCTGGGGTTTGACCCAGCATTGACCGCATAACTAGGAGCTTTTGTTCTGCTGTAAAATCGATTTTTCTCCATGCATGTACATTCAGGAGCTCGTTCCTATCCACTGTTTTGGCTTGCCTGTCATGCCACGTGTCAGATGATAAACCATTTACAGGATGTTATGTCTTCCTGTAACCTTTTTGTTGAAAATTCCTAATTCTAACATAAAAATTCATAAATTAACTTTAATGCAAACTAACAACTATAATGCTATTAACTAATCAATTTTGATGGATGTAAAGGGGTCTATGAAGGGAAAAGATAGACAAATGATGATGTTTTTAGAAGAAAAAGAGGGTAATGGAATGGTACCAACAGACATCAACATTAAATGATCCTGATTGGATGATGAATGCAAAAACATGAAGCAATAACAAAGTCTACATTGCAATCTATCCTAGATGATCCATCAAAGACATTTTCTACTATCACCCTTGTTCTACTCATCAAACTGAAATGCATGTCCTCTATCAACTGCATTGAATTTCTTATACGATGTTGCATTCACATTGTTACCTTCATCTTGAGGTCTTCCTCACTTCTTATCCCACTTTTCTTTAGTCTTATCATTACCTTTTCAACCCTGATTAGGCTTTCACTTACGCTTAGACTGCTCATAACAATGTTTCAACTTCATAATTACTTCTTCCAATGCCCAAGGCTCATCGTATTCAATCTAATCTTGAAATGCTAAAGGAAATCTACTAACGAATCTTTGAACCTTCATCTTCTCATCCTTAAGATATGGTACATACCTCAGCAACTCCAAAAACTTAGTTGTATACTTGTCATCTGTCATAGAACCCAACCTCAATTCATAGAACTCCTTAGCCTTAGCGTCATAGTATCTTTCTAAAAATTACTTTATGAAAAGTCTTTTGAACTCATGCCAACTCAATTCATCTGTCTTGGTACCACTGACATGCTTCACATCTTCCCACCAAATGTCCACTTCTCCCTTGAGACTAAAAATGCCTATTCTGGCTTTCATATTCTTTGTATAGTCACACATCTCAAAGAAATTCTTCATTCCAAGTAACCATGCTTTTGAATCCTCTGGTTTCTTCAACTCTCCATTAAATGTAGGAGGCTTGGATTTCTTAAACTCATCTGACAAGTACTGCTTCTCACTCATCCTGAAAGGATGATAACTATAATGACCATGTTGTCTCTTTAATTCAGAACTAGAATAGAACCCATCACCACTACCTCTTATGTCAGGCATATCCATCAATCTACCACTTCTAACTATATCATCCTTGTTTGGCCTATGTCCACCATGATACCTGCTACCATATCCCCCATTAGTCATTTCTTCTCGCCCATAACTAATCCATGGTTGTCCCACTCTCTATGAAAATTTGACAAACCATGAAGAATCACTGCATTAACCGTTGCTTTCTTCTCTTGTGCCCTATAAATTTTTTGTTGTGACTAAATGATTCTTCCACTATCTACCTTACAACTTCTAATATTTTCCTTTAAACTTCTCAAAGTATATGTTATGTCAGGAGAGTAATCATCTCTTTGTTGCTCATTTGATATGTAAGAAGAGTCACATGAACTATAATCCACCATCTTGCTTGTCATCTCTGCTCTTCTACTTCCTGCTAACATGCCATTTCAGATAAACCAAATACAAACATATTCAACATACCTCAACGAAGTTCAGGGGAGGCTATCTTGTTTGCATAGTCAATCCAAATTAGCACAACATATGTATATATAATGAAATCAACATAACAATCATCTCAACATCAACATAATCAACCTCTACATGAAAACACAACTGTAAAAATGATTATCGCAATGCATTCATAAAAAACACATCGACAACTAGCATGCATGCATGACAAACACATCCCACCCATCCATTCCAAGTGTTTGAACCTGGAAGCTCTGATACAACCCTGTAACCATCCCTCACACATTTACAAAATTTCAAAGGCCTTCCAGGGTAAACATGAGATGAAGAGTTACTATGACATGTATCGACCTCCAATCTCCGATTAAGGAAGTGGGGCCTACAACTAACCACTGTCTAACAACTCACAACATTCCTCAGGGCTACAGGACACTCAGGGGCCAAAGGACCACCCCAGGTGACCAAACCCTGAGTTGCGTTACTTTTTTCACAACTTAACCCCCAACTGCATGTATGAAAAGGCATGGGTGTGGTTGAAGGCCTCCAACCACACACACAACACTGCCTGAGTGCGGCTGTGACCCAAATTTCCCAGTCCAGAGGGTGCAGTCCTGAGATCTAAATCACAATTCTAGGTCAGTCTCAAGGCCACTGCCTAGAACTGCTTGAGACTTCTCAGAATCATAAATGACATAACCACGAGGCTAAACATTCAAACTTGGAGGTTTAACTTGACATAAACAACCTATAACATAACAAAGATTTCGCCAGACACATGGAAAGCATGTAAGCTACATGTCATGAATCCATATATGATCATAATAGTTTGAAATTCATATGAGAATCGTCGAGAAGGCCCTATGACCTCTCCACATACTTGTAACAACATTTATTTGTCCATACAACCAATCAATAACTAAACAATTCATGACAAGAGCCATAGATGATACACATCATATAACCAACATATAACCATAAAAATAACCAATATAGAAGCCATGGCAACTTAACCATAATATCACCAACATAATTACTAAAAAATATTATATATCACAATAACAAATGTTTCATATTAACATATAAAAATACCAACTAAGTCAGAGACTTACACATACCACCTGACCATAGATTAGGTTGAACCAAATCTCTCTTTCAACCAATCACCCCCACACCATATTCCAAGCATGAATGTGGGATCTCATGGAATAACCAAAAAAAAACAAAACCAAGCCTTCCAAAGGCCAAACCACCTCAACCCTCAACCATAGTGATTCCACCTCCATGGTCGGAGATCACTAACACCAACCAAATCGGGCTCAACCCAAGCTGTACAGGGCTTCAAGAACTAGTAACTCAACAGAACATTTTCTCCAACTGGGCTTCAGGGACTAGTAACTCAACCCACGAAGGGCTCATGAGCATTTGTCCCACCCTAGGCTCTTGGACTAGTAACTCAACCCAAGTTGTTCTAGGGCTTCTAGAGCGTTTCTTCCAACCCACAACCATAAGGAATTATGAGCACCAATAAAAAAAGAACAATCAAGTGGAAAAATACACAACACCATGGTTATCTAGGAAAAGGAAAGACAAGGCTAAAACCATTGTCAATCCAGGAAAATATCCATGCCAATGAAAACACATAACCAAAAAATTGCATGCATATACTATGCATCCATAAACCAACAAGGAAATCACACATGAAAATTGTTACCTACAAAGAAATCTAGTTGTAGCTATTGATCCACATGTTCCCTTGCACTTTCCTGCTTTCCTTTGCCTTCTTTCTCCAATCCAAGTTAATACTAGAGTGCTCCAAGAATGCTCTAAGTGTACAAGAGTATGAGAGAATGAAACAATATAAGGGAGCTCCACCCAAAAACTGTCAAAAGACTAGCAATTGACCCTCAAAAGTCTTTTCATCATTAAGGCCTCTATTTCTTTATTCTCCTTCATTTTTCATTCAATTTCCCTCTCATACCCATCATAGTCATTAATTAACCACCATTGATACCCATCGCTGTGATTTTTTTGACATTCAACTTGGAATACGTGTCCAATGACCTTGCTCTTATTTTATTTACATGTAAAATCAACTAGGAGTTGTTACAATAACCCAAAATTGCAACATACCCAACTAACCAACCAGATTCTCATGTGCCAAGAATCTATCTAGTTTCTTTGAAATACCTTCCACGCTACTATGACCATTCTTCCATGTCGGCACAAGAGGATCTGGTGGAATATCCAATTTTCCCAAATAGGAATCTAAAATAACTCCCTAATGGATTCATATTACTTTTGGAACCCCATACTTATGTTGCGACAATAGTCAAATTAAGATCACCAACCAAGATCCAAGCAATCCCAAAAAAACATTTCAAGATATATAAGGTGTGTATATATTTAAAATGTGTAGACGAGTCAACTAGCCCCTAGAAAAACCTGACATCAAAATACCTACACATGTATTGAAAGCCAAAAATTTACACACCTGAGGATCCCACATCACGGCTAATCCACTAGAAAGGTCAGAAGCATTTATCGCACATACCCTCCAACCTAAACAAATATTCAACAAGTAGGAGCAAGCCTTTTCGTTGACTGCTTGTTGATGGGTTGAAATGTACCACCAACAACTAGTGGGTCTCCCCGGCATGAACTCCCAATTAGACCTCACACTGTTTGGGGTAGGAGCCCGATCCAGTATGTGGGCCCAACTTCCACCATGAATGTTTTCGCTCTTGGTTATCAAATGAGAAGGTGTCAGAGTGGGGACAAGAACGAAATGCCCAGACAGTGAAACAAAATTAGCCAAAGATTGACAAACTGCAGAAAGAGGTACAAACAAGTCTCAGAAGAAATAAGAAGAAATATGTCATGAGAGGGATCAATGAGCCAAAACCCAGTCAGACATACATAAACAAGAACATGCCAAATTTTAATTGCAAAATATCTTACAATAGATCACTGACATGAAAAGAAATAAGTAAACATATATTTGAAAGCAAAACATACATGCAACAACTATGAACCAGTCCATAACATATTACGTATATGAAAGCAAACATACAAATAAAGTGAAAATACCAATCAACCAATACATACACCATGAGTAAGCATGGGAATCAATGTCAAACATGAGGAACATCTTATTAATGTTGCTGCAACTTCAAGTACATATCTTGCAATTGGTCAAAACCCAATAGTGGAACATGGGTTTCTCATACTATTGCCCAATGCAAAACCCTAGCCTCACTACAACTCCACTCTACTAGTTGACAAGAGTTGAGTGCCTCTAGGTCTCGAGAACAAATTGACTATCTAGTCCTAGCCTCAAATCAAGTGCTAAAGTCCCTTGTAATGAGGCATTATAGCGCATTTATAGGGAGAAGATGATTGTTCACCTATCGTGACCCTTGACCTCCCCTCATGAGCCTTGGATTCCTTCACTTCTCTCTAATTTCTATTGCTTAGTACAAGCTGAATTAATCTTAGCACAATTTATAACACCGTGATGAAAACATTTACATATTGATAGAGGAGAAAATGTGAGGAGAATGGGCAGGGTTGCCTGAAACCCTCATGTTGTTGTGTAACCATGATGAGCCACTAAGTAGGGTTGTGATCCACTTGCCATGTTGAATTTCGATTTGTGGGCCACCGTTCCTGCCCTTATGGTTGACATAGTATTTTGGGCAGTTGCATGGATTCAGCTAGCCTAGTTGTCAAAACCCTAACTGCAACACTTCTTGCAAGAAACTCTGGCTTTCTCCATGCAAATAAACATTCCCACCTGCAAACAAATAATATTGTCATATGAATATGTAGATGAATAATAATGCCAAAAACATGACAAATTAACTGAAAGTAAAGCATCAACTTGGACCCCTGTATAGCCCTTCTCTACATAACGGTATTGTGGTGATGTGTAGCCCATATAGGGTGATCTTGATCCTTCATATTATAGTATGTGGCCATAGGAGCATATTCCAGTCACATTCTCCAACATGGTTGGCATCATGCCCCATGGAAACACCTGATAAGTGTCTTTGGGGCGATTTGGCCAAGAGGAAAACACACTTTCTTGTATGTGAGTCATCCCTTTAAAACTCCTAAATTCATATGCATGTGATAGTGTTATACACCGGTCATGTCTTCACATGCATATGCAGGTCACACCTCGCATTGGCAATTTTCCAAAGAAAGGTTAATCAAATTTGTCATTGTGCTTTGTGATCCAATTGTAGCTCCAACCCCTAGTGCAGGTAGCATCTATCAAGAGTAGTGTAGGTCACATTCTCTGGCTTCTGCATTGGAGAACGAGAATGCAACCTGCGACCTCAAAAGAGTAGACGTAGCTAGGTCACAGGCTCATTCTGTATTTAAGCAATTCGTGCCTTTAGATTAGTGATAAGAGTGCGATATGAACTTAAAGGTTCATGGTGGTAATGAATGTTACATTCCACATGGTGTTCTTTATAGAAAAATGCCAAAACCTTTGTATCCATTGTATTATACTAGCCTTCATCACATCAACAGAGCGTTAATCCACTCCCATGTTTATTCTCTTTAATTGCTCAATTAATCTGGAAGCTTTTTAGATTTTCACGCACTCAAACAACCACTTCTTTGAGAGAGAACCAAAACATGCTTTATATCTACAACTTTATAGTATAGGCGTTGACAGAAGGGTGGTCGATATTGACCGATTATCTATTGCTCTAAAGTGTTACATCTACTTCCCTACACAGTTGTCAGACAAGCTTCCTTTTATGTTGACTTTGTGTGATCCATATCCATAAATTTCACACAGTCACAGAATTCGCATCGACCATCGACAGCTTCAGGTATGATTTGTGACTTAGCGACCTTGGGAGGGGTCGCACGGTCACATCGTAGGTCAGGTTGCATCAATCATAATATCTTTCAATTTCAATTTGTGGATGGGCGACCTCAAGAGAATTCACATAATTGCATCCTAGGCCTAGTCGCATAGCCATTGACTTTTCCAAGTGAAATTTTGCGACTTTGTAACTTCAGCCCAATCGCACTTCCCATTGTTAGTGAAAGGTAGCACCTCTGGAGCGCGTCTCACTACATGTTCTAGTTTCAACTTTGGGTCAATGCAATGCGGCGACAACTAAGTTTCTTCCAAGAAGATTATGGCACAGTGGTGCTTTCATTTCCTCCTCCTTATATACGCAAAGCATCCTTTTGTGGAAACACTACAACCTATAGCACACATTCCTTACCTTTGTTGTCAAATTCGAAACTCAGAACTAATACTATTCCATTTTAATCTCTCCATATAAGCATTATTAGCAATGTATTGCTTAATTGGCTTCATGAACATAAAGCTCTTCGACAAACTGTAACGCTCCAATCGAGCGGTGGAAGCTGGTAGATGTGAGGATCTTGACATCCGAGGGGTAGCAACTAGCCATTGTAAATCACATTCACACCAGTGCCCAAATCACTCTCATGATGATATTCCCTTTGTCCTTACTACCAACACTTTCCTGGGATTCAATGGTGTTGACTTGTGCTTTGACATAATGACGTGTAAATTTGGCACTATCAATGTCATCCCAAATATGACTTTATTGGTATTTCATGCATCACCTTTTGCATTGGCTCCCAACGCAACTCAGCATACTGCACAATGTATCTAACAATGCGTCCCATGTCTCTTTAGACCATCCTTAGTGTTATCTACCACAATGTACTTCGATCGCAGGTAATTCCATTCTCAAACCCCTCCACTGTAAGATATTTCAAACCATCGAGCACATGGGTTTGAGTCAGGCTATATGGCCCATTGAAACATTTCCAAGGTGTTCGTGTGATCCTTCTACAACCATAACAATTACCCAAAGTGCACCAAGCTGGAGGGGATAATTATAAGTCACATTTAATTCCTAAGCTAATAGTGTAGTTCACATAGTTTGAATGCATTTTAGCAATAAAACAAGAAATCACACATACTTCATTGGGAATTTTGATGGAAAATCAATCTAGGTAAATGAATTCTCAACACAGGTCCAAAAATCTTTCATCGACAAGATTTTGACTGCGTTGTCCATGCCACATGTTAGTGTCAGTATTTGCATCCTGCCATCAGTGATCAAAAATCCTCTTTTCATATCATTTTAAAGGTCCCACTCAGAAAATTTTTGTCATTCCACTAGGTCATGCAAAAAATTAGTCATTGATGGTAGTCCTAGTAAAAAAACATCACTCTTCCCTAAATGTGATTACTTGCTGGCATAGTTTCATATCTTGTTGATTGTACATCATCCATAAAGTTATTTTTATCATGCCATTTGTATCAGTCATGAGGTCATTATGTCATTTTGAAATTTAGTCCTTCAAAGGTCTCATTAGGTCTTTTAGGGTTTTTCGAGGTTTCATTAAGTCATTAGGGTTGCCAAGGTTCCATTCCATTGCATAAGACTGGCAAGTAAAGGGTGATCAAACAACATCCCTTCACCATGTGAAGATGATTTGTAAAGAGAAATGCTTATTTCATTATGTAATTTTATGTCTTTCAAATGTAATAATTTCACCATCGCAAGCTATTAACTCAGTGTTCCAAAGATGCCATACCATCAAAAGATCAATTTGTCAAAGGAAATAGTCAAGTGAAAGGGTAAAGTTTCAAAGGGTTAAGTGAATGCCAAAGGGAGATGTCTTTTCCCAAGGGTGTCCAAATCATCATTTTCCACAAACACTAAACCCTAATTTCCTCTCCCATTGAGCTAGGGTTGGATATGGAATCAGAGACATATGAGTAGAGGAGGCATAAGGGAGGTCATTTCAGAAAGTATGAGGACATTCCAACTCATAAACATCATGTCTCCATCATTTTTCAAGAAGTCATTCCAAGTGACAAATCATTTTGCGACACATAGGGTTGGTTTTTCTTAAAACTATGTTTTAGACCAAACAGGGATTAATTTGGCAAAAGTGAGAGAGGTTTTTGTCCATAATAGGCCAAGGATGAAAAATCTCCTTCACTTTTTACACAGGTGTCATGGGTTTAGAGAAATGTCAAAAACACAGTTGCTACAAGAGAGTTGCTGCACTTTTGGAGTAACTTTCGGAAAATCATTTTTTCTCCTAGCTGGAGTGTCAAATGACTTTCTTGATGAGTCAAATGATAACTAGAGAGACATATATTTCCAATGAGCTATCATGGGCTAAATATGGAGTTGAATAAGACCTCCAAAAGTTTCCTACAATAGAACACTTCATTTTTGCATTCTGCACTTTTTGACCAGTCTTGGGAGAATGGATTTTTCAGGGGCTATAATTGATCATTTTCAGTGACTGATAGGTCCATTGTGTATCCAAGAGAGATACCTTTCCAACGAGCTATCATCAGCTCAATTTGGACTCCGGGAAGGTAGTCAAAATCAATCTTCAATTTGGAGGATGCGTTTAACCAGGTCGTTGCACGTTTGACTCGGTCGTTGTGCGTTTGCCAAGGATTCCAGTGCAATTTACAATGGCGTTGTGCTCATGTAGAGGTCACTGTGCATTTGACCAGGTTGTTGTGCCTTTTCCTGGGTCGTTGCACGTTTGCCTGGAAGGAGCAACAACAAGCCAGAACATCCTCCATCGCCACCAAGTTTAGAAATTGGTCATCACATACTTCAGTAAATGAGGTAGGTGGTAAAATATATTCACTCCTTCCCTCCATTGTTGATCTACATAGGGTTTCATAGGTGTTTGTTGTCATTTCTAAAATCAAACCCTAGTAACATATTTTCACAGTCCCACCTGTTTAGCATGGCCAAGAGGCACCTTCATCCTCTCATCCAACCACCTCCATTCCTCCACCTCGGTCCATACATCATTCATATTCATCTGATGAGTTAGCCACGCCATCACCTCCATCATCACCATTTCATAAGCCTATTCATTCACCTGGCAGAGATAAAGGAATTCAGTAAGAGCATATTGAGCATGATGAGAGAAGCAAGCCCAAAAGGAATGGTTTAGGTACCTTACCACATACCTATCAGAGAGAGCATAGGCAAGTGTTTACCCCACTGATTGTGGGAGGGGCCTTGCCTTCTTCATCAACAAAGTAGGTACAGAAGAGTAAGGAAAAAGTTGTAGAGGCAAAGGTCGAGCAGCGGGAGGAAGACCTGCATGAGATAGAGCATGATTTTTAGTTAGTTGAATCATATGAACATGATGACAGTGAAAGCACAGCCATTGTCATCAAGGAAAAGAATGCACTCATAGGAGAGCTCAAGGTCAACTTGCAGAGGGCCAAATGGATCATTTCCTACTATGAGCAAGAAAATAGGCAGTTCGAGGTAAAAAATGAGCTCATGGAGATTCATCTCAGAAAGGAAAAGAGAGAGGCTGAAAAGGCAAAGGCCTTACTTGATGAGGCATATGGGCAGTATGGTGAGCCACTTGATGAACAAGTGCCAAGAAGAAGGCCAAGGACTAGAGGCCTAAAAAGAGCCTTGGAGCAGGAAAGGAAAAGGGAGAAAGAAATGGCCAATCAACTCACCTTTAATGAGCAATTTTCCAAGATGGTAAATGAAAACCGAGAATATTGGCTTGAGAAGGTAAATGATCATTTGGAGAACCTCCTAGGCAAGGCCAAGAAGGACAATGATATTCAAAGAAGGATGGTGAAGCACTATGCTATGAGAGACAAAATTGCAAGATCCAAGCTCAAAAGAGCTCATGCAAAAATTAAGGCTTTGACCAAGCAAGAGGAGAAAAAGAGGTTGGATATCCTTGCTGAGGCATCACTCCATGCCTCAAACATATAGCCAGTTGTCAGCCCACCAATTTTGGCCATTTTTGAACAATTTTGGCAAGATATGTTTTGTTGTGTTTTTTGAAGAAATTTTTGCACAGTCAGCATGGTCAAATGCGCAGCACCTAGGACGTTGCGCTTTTGTTTGGGGAATCCAATGAGAAAATGGTCAGCATTTTTGGATTCAAAATGATGAGGGCATGCACCCTGTACTTTTTATAAGAATTTCGAGCAAAACTAGTCAGCCAGAAGGGTCAAAAACTACCAAAAAATCACCTTTCTGCCTCTTTTCTGGCCTGGTCGCTACACGTTTGAGCAGTATTGGGAGATTGCAATTTTGGAGGAGTAAATGAAGCTTATTTTGAAAACCAAGGGCAGTTTCAAAACTAGAGAGGATAATCTTTCCAAGGATCTATACTGGGCTAGTTTTGGACATCGGGAAGGCGGTCAAAAGTCAGCGTGAAGAGGAAGTTGCGTGTTTGACTAGGGTCGCTGCGCGTTTGACAGTTTTCCACAATTTTCACTGTTCCATTCCAGGTTGACTTTTATCTATGGGAAATTCAAGTTTTACCTATATAATTGATCTAGATGATGTAATTACCATGTTTTTACTTTTACCTAGGGTAGATACATCAATCAGATGGCCTATGTTGCATGTAATGAATCAGTTTACTAGAGTGAGGGATGAGTCACTTTGACCACCCTACACTCCAGCTATCAGTTTAGCCTTTCTTGTAAGTTCTCCTCCACTCATGGATTCGACCCCTGATGCCTAGGATGAGTTGGTTGTTGGCCTATATTATGTATTTTCTCAGTCATTTTACAGGTTGGATTCAGTAGGGATGCTATACTAGTGATCAGAGACTATTGTATCAAATTTTGGCCAGTTTCAATAGATGAGTTGCAGCGATTTTTCTACGATACATGTGGTGTAAATTTTTAGAATTGTTTCTTCTTTGTGATCATTAATATGAATTTTTTATCGGTTCATAAACCATTTCATGTTTGTTATATGGTAATTTTCAAGTTGATAGGCAGAATGCATGCTTGCTCATGCTCTGTTTTGGGAAATTTATCATACTTTGTCCATTTTTCTTCAGTTTAGGATGAATACATCTCTTATGCTCTTCCTAACTCCTCATCAGTCTTAAACAATCTCATCAAATCACCTTTTAAGTGTTAAGCTTCATACCTACCTTGCCCCTTTGAATGTATGCAATAATATCTCATTTTCCCTGACCTAGTCCCTCTGACCTAAATCAGCCATTCTTGTGACTACCCTACCAAAATCAAATCAAACAACCCTCTACACTTCACATCTAGCCTAAAACCCTAATCTATCCAGCCCTCTTGGTTGTGATCCTTTGGAGAGATCCCTCTTTGGCTTGGTAGGGCTAGCTACCAAGCTAAAAGACTGGTTTGTGGTTACCTCAGTTGGACTCTTCTTCAGCCTTGGAGATTCAGAGGATTGGTAACACCACAACTTGCAATATGATATGCATTTGAGGATGAGAATTTACAATTATAACTTCATTGTGATATCCCCCATCTCTAGCAAACATCAACATGCATATTTCAGTTTTGAAATTCCAGATTCGTACAATTTCATCATTGCTAGTCGATAAAATAAGGGAAGGTTTTGGTGCTTGGGTCTTTATTTTATTCACATAAATTTTGTGGCCAATGAAACTCTTATGCTCCTTTTCACTTGCAACATCAAACACTCGAATTGTACCATTGTGACCATTTGCGACTAATAATGGCGAACCATTCACATTGCATGCCCAACTTAATGTGAAAACATGATTCATCCTTATCATCCTCAACATAGGCCTATGAAACAGAAACAACACCTCCTTCCAAGCATTGCTAAATGGTTCCATTGGTCATTAACATTTAGAAACACACCCTTCCGATGTAATGCATTTGTTAAAACAATCATCAGCATTGATCTATGCGCATCTTTTAGTTGGAGTTTCATAATGCCATAAGGGGTAATGTTTCCGCCCTATAATTGTAGTGGTCACAATTAGCGTTGACTATAACAATTGCTTCATATATATAGCATCAAGATACAACCTTCGCGCATGTAGGAGATATGCCCCTTTAACTATACCTTGTTCCACAATAAAAAGCATTGCCCCACTTGCCCTTTGTGATTTTTCCTTGCTTTTCCCTCCCAAAGACGCATTGTATTGTGGCAGTTTAACCATCATTTAAATTGTTTCGATACTTGTTGGTCTCACTCCTTTCAAAGAGAATGATCTTACGTATCAAACAAAACCCTTGTAATACATGCTCATTGCAGTATCACAAATACACCCAGCGCTGCGTAGTGTGATTTTAATGGTGCTTAGTGGTGTATCCACTATACCGTGTGGAATTACTTGGATTGTTGGCCACTTGTGGGATAAACCTTTTCCCTCATTCCATATTCCTGAATAAATATACAATGACCCAACAATCGATGTAGTGTTTGTATGGCTGAGTAGTGTGTACCTTTGAAACATGGGCCTTTCAATCACCTTTGGAGTGTATAGACGTGTCAATGGTTTTCATTCACCGCATATCCACATACTTTAGGCCATAGTACTCTTGTAAAAATCTTTCGCGCATAAGGTATGTCATTAGGCTCCCAAAGGTTGGCTCATATACCCCATGAATAAATTATTTCACAAATTGATATCCATTTGTAAGCTTGAATGACCTCTTAACCATGGCATTGTTGGGTCATCCTTGCATACCACATTGCAACATGAATTAGTTTAAGGGTATCTCTTGTAATGGTGTCTTATAATTAAATTTAAGACCTTTGGTGCATCATAAGAATCAATATGCGAGCATGAATTCAAGAAGTACCCTAATAGAGACCTAAGTAATCTATATGGGAATATTTTGATGCTCTTTCGAAAAGGGAGTGTGCCATACAACGGCTCCATATGAATAAAATTACATGTAAGCTTATTTTGCCTTGAACAAATGAATTAAGTTTTGGTGTGTCGAGTGATTTTCGTCATGGTGTAATGATGTAGCATAAGTGTTGTGCAATGTTGGCAAGAATGCATCCTTAGAGGTTCATGAATTAGGTTAAACATGGAGACAACCCCTCTAATAACAATTTAGGGTTTCTCCCAACCTTAATGTGGTCAACATAAGGAAATCAAACTTGAAGTCTTGTATGTCCACACACAATGACTTCACCAATTTGCGATGTAAACTATAGAAAGACAAGTTTTGAGGACATAGGGGAACTTTTCAATGCACCTTTGAAGCGACAAACCTCAAAACCCTAATGCAATCATGAGGCAACAAGATAAAATACTGAAATATACATCACATGAAAGAGTGCATCAACAAGGTTCAATGGGAGTGAATCATGGAGAGATTTACCAATTTAAGATTTGATCACATCCTTAGTGGTGTAAGGCAAGTAGAGGGGGACCCAAAATTTTGGATATGCCCAAAACTTTTGGGTGTTGTTGTAACAGCTACAACAATTAGCGAACCACTGGTAGAATCCAACATCTTTGCCAACATCCCTACAATAGTTTGAGTCCTGATAATGATGCAAGGGAACATTAAACAATCACTATGGGTACCTCTTGTGTTACCTTGACCTTGACAAGTATGCATTTCCCCTCTGTCTCGACTAGGTCCTGCTGGTTAGTAAACACTCAATTAGAATTTCACACATGCCAATAATCAATGATGATGCAAAGAACGAGGCAAAGGACTTATTGTATTCATAATTTTAAAGTAGGTTTCTGGTGTTACTCTGTTGCCAGTAGGCTGGACAGTACCCCGATGGAGTCACTTCAAGAAGCCACAAACATTTCTCTGCTACCAACGAGCCTAGTTAGTACCCTGGTGGAGTCGTTACATTACCTCTCTACACATGAAGCCTTTCTCGATCATTTACCTTTTATTTAATTTAATTTTCTTTCATGTGTGCCTTTTCACTTATTACTAGGCATTCATTGCGCCGGGGCAGATGAGGGATCCCAACTTATTCTACAAGTAGGAGAGGTTTTTTCTTGTTTGACATAAACTAAAAGATATTATGATTTAGGTTTCCCCTCATACCAAGCTTCCACATCGCATCTCCAGTTAGTAGGTGAAACATGAAAACAAGTCATTGACATATTCAAGACCACGCTAAGCACAAGATTAAGGTCATGGATACGTGTCATTCAAACTAATTAGGGTTCCTCATAAGAAACTTGTTCGTATTTTCCTTGCTAATGACTTAGACTCGTAAGAAATATGTCCAGGATCTAACTATGATGACCGATTCTAAAAGAAGCGACCTCTTGGGGTAATCATCACAACCACACATGATCATTAGGTCTAGGGTTTTAAAACTAGGGCAAGGTGACCAACGAAGCTCTTCTAGGTTTTCAACATGTGTGAAGAGGTCAAAGTAATCCATTTAAGATTTAAGAATGTGAAAATGGGTGTGAGAAAGCTCTCCATAACATCAAAGGATCGAAGGCTCCAGGTTCGTGAAGGCTCATGTAGTTGCATGCAACATAGGGGAAAAGGCAATGTTAGGGCAATGACTAGTGTGTATTATGCCAGAAGACAAATGCATGATGTAATGCAACAAGTAGGGCTTATGATGCAATGAAATGTTGTGTTATGTAAATGTGCGGAAGAGATCAACTAATTGCAGATAAAATAACCATGCAAATATGATATGCACACTATGCAACAACAACCAGTGCAAGAATATGAATGCAAGCTAATGGAAAATCGAAATGCAGGAAACTACACTCCTACAGTAAGGAAAACAAAATATAACAAATTTAACCCCTAAAGCAAATGATAAGGAGCAAACCTTATCCAAAAAATAATAAGAAAAACCTAAAACCTATCTAGTCTAAACCCTAAACCCTAATTTAACCAGAGAGGAGTGATGAGAGCTAGTATTGCAACAAGGATGCTGCAACTCCTGGGCTACCAGCTTTACTTATCAACCCAGGGATTGTACAAACTTGGAGGTGACAATGTTATATGCACAAGTAAAAGTGATGGTTCTGCCTATTGTCACTGTTCAGCTGGCGAGAGACCACTGGGGTTCCAAGCCAGACTTCTATAGAGTCAAAAGAATCTTGATTCTTTGATGGAAGAAGGGCAACTCTACTCTAAGAGAGTTACTCTACTATAGAAATGGGAAAAAGCCAACATGTAATGCTAACCCACACCATACCCTAATTAACCATTTAAGAAGTTATGCTAAGTAGAATTGCTAAATCAACACTAAACAAATGCTACTATGTAAGTTCCAGAAGTAAAAAGCATCAAACAATACTAATGTGCAAGCAAAGAAACTAAACTAAATCTATTTTCACTTTTTTGGTTTTTTTAGGCAAAATCAAGTATGAAAACTAATTGTTCTTGTGGATGTGACAAGTGGATGGAAGGTGTTTGAGGGTGGCTAGAAGGTTTATGAAGTGGTTGAATGGTGTGGAGGGATCCTAGGAGGCTTTTTGTGACTTCCTAGAGGTTTCCCATCAATTCAGCCTCAAAACAGGTCGTTTCAGGAAAACCTACAGGATGTACTAGAAACCTACAGGATGATCTTGTAGGAATTACAGGAAACCTACAGGATATAGCCGAGAGCTAATTGTGAGGTGTTGGGAAACTTGGGAAAGGTGTGTAATGGGTGGAATGGAGTGTTAGAAGGTCTAGGAATACTCAGGAGTCAATATCCAAGATAAGAGATGGCCAGATTCGCTCAATGTGTTTAGGAGAATTTAAATGAAAAATGATGAAAAACTAGTGAGGGTGATGGTGAAATAAGGGATGGCTAAGGTGGATGAAGTGGAAGGTGGATACTGGTTATGAAGTCTTGATCTCCTTCTGAAGTACTTGCTCTGCTTAAAACATGTTTGTCTTCCAAGAACTATGCAACAAGATACATTTTCATAAACTAGAAAAGCATGAATCAATTGCCTATATTATGCATGAAGAAAATTGTTGAAGGGAATGAAAGCATGAGTGAGATCTTATTGTAGAAATGGAGATGGAAAAAGAATGACAATGAAATCTGTCCTGCAACATGAACCAAATACTGAATCAAAGACAATAAACTCCAAAACTCATATAAGAACTAGAAATCTGTGTTTTTGGGGCTGTTAAAGGGTCCCTTCCTCAAGTCATGGTCCCAAAGGGAGGAAGTGAAGCCAAGACACCTGCTGACAAAATTGTGGTGATCCTTTTTCTCTTTGCTAACCTGTTACTTGAAAGAAGGCACAAATGGAAGCAAACTATCACACAACCAATCTAATCTACATTGTTGTAATGGAAATGCATCTACGGAGCAAATTAACAATTAAGTTATGAATCTACACTGGCATACATGTACAATAAAGAGGACCCTTGGCTACTAGGGTTGGTACCTAACCCAAGATCTTCATCCCTCTTATTTAACTCAGTGCTAGCTCAAAAGAAAACTCATTCTTATCACCAAAACAATAGATTACATCAAAATAACTATCATAAGTCTTGCAGCTCGAAAATAGAGTAGAGTTTTACAATGAAAATCTGAATCCTACTGAGGTCCTAGGCCTCTCTACTTATACATCTGAAGTCTCCAATGACTTCCTTAAAATTAAGGAGGATCGACTCCCAAACTCGAGATAAACTAGTGCCTTGTATTTCACTTACTGAGTTGCCTTCTAGTCCTTATGATTTGGTTGTTTGCACTCCGAGCTGATGGAGGAATATTCAAATGGAGGGGTAGTAAATGAGGAGGATTTACCTCCTATAGTCCCTCTCCCTTGTCCTATTCGAGTTTTGACCTTGGTCTTGCCAAAATTCCCTGCTTTTATCCTTTAATCCTGCATTAAATGCACATTAGACCACAAAGCAAAATATCCAACTCTAACTCATCTCATAAACAAAATATAATCAAAAGTATGCAATAAGTTATGAGAATAGTTGATTTGACTAAGCTAGGAGGTGAATTGAGGCCCATATAATTACCCAATGATGAGGCTCATCAAGGAGGTTAGGTCATGTGAAATCAAACTTCCAATGCAACCACTGCAACAGTTCCCGACCTGCAAAAAAAGATATGTTAGCGATTAGAATCTGTAACAAGAATTGTGCAAAAACCAAATTTCTCACTCGTGATACATGCACAATAGAAAGAAGACCATGTCTACTTACAGGAAAATGTGCCAAAAAAGATTGTTCAATCCAATCCTGGTAAACAGAAAAACAAACTTGAAATATATAATCATCCAACCATGACATACATCCATTCATGGTTAACCCCAAATCCAATGTAAGTGAGGCAAGACGTTGCTTTCTAAATGAGGAATCCACCAGATGAAATCCTTCAAGCCAATCAACAACTATATCTTGACATTGAGGATGATAAACCTTATGACTTTGAAAAGAGAGGTTTTTTGCTAGGTGTAACTGAGATATAGGAGGACTCAAGCATGGAAACCCTAATATCATAAACCCTAGTTTGAATGTGTCCTTGGATTTCGTTCAGAGCAAGTGGACCTGACATAACCATCAGTGGAAGTTGAAGTGCCTCACCATCCTGACAAATCTTTGAACCTTTGAATGACAAGCCATCAAATATCGGTAGTTTCATAAGATTAATAGTTGAATGCATATGGTCATCATTAGCTATGACAGGACAAATATCAATGAGCATATTGTTGATTGGATTAGATGTCTGAATACTCATAAATTGGTAGTTCAACAGATCAGATTATGTAGATTCTCAAGAATGAAGTGAATCAACCGAAAGAGTCTCAGGTAAGGAGAGGTTAAGCAATTGGTACCTCCCCATATAGGGGATTGTAAGACATTAT
Organism: Pinus taeda; assembly: GCA_000404065.3. Classification (NCBI taxonomy): domain Eukaryota; kingdom Viridiplantae; phylum Streptophyta; class Pinopsida; order Pinales; family Pinaceae; genus Pinus; species Pinus taeda. The sequence goes on along the minus strand of APFE031429604.1, from coordinate 88,813 downwards.
CTGCTTGTATATGTTCACAAACTGTGTCGGTTGGGAAAAAATAAAAAAGATTTGAGATAATGGTTGGTGTACCCCCTTTAGCAAACAAATTAGGGTATACAGGTTGATGCATGTCAGCTGATAGAGGATGGAAAAAAGTGCTTATAGAAACATCACTCAAGTTAGAGGCTTTCCGAGGTGAGCTTGCATCCGTCAAGATGATGCCGAGAGGAGCATGGTGCATGGAAACCCTAATTTGACTTGGTTCATGGGTCTCATTAGGATTGTGAGAACCTGACACAACCATCAGTGCAAGCTGAAGTGCCCCAACTTCTTGATGAGTCCCTAAACCTTCACAAGGTGCATCATCAGATTCTGGTGGCTTCGTAAGATCAGTAGCTAGATACGAATGACACTCATCATAGGTATGGGTGAATATGTCTTCGATAGATTGACAATCGTTGAAACCACCAGTGCGATCAGGTTGGGTATCTAGCATATAAGGCTCTTCTTGGATTGAAAGTGAAGAGTAATCAATGAGAAAACCATCTTGGATTGGCCGAGATGTAAAGCCTTCTTCTTCATCTGTTAAAGACTACGGATGGAAGGGGTCAGGAACAAGAGATCCAAGATCCTTATACTGTGACTATGAAACATCACCCCCATGTACATGATTGCAACCAACACAAGTAGGATAAAGATGTGAATGATTTGTAGAAATTGCTGGTGTAGTAGACACATCAAATAAATCAGGGTACAATGGATGAAAAGGTTAGATAAAGGGGCACCAATCAGACCAGGACTCACATCATGCCCATTAGTGTCTTCCAAAGGGAGAAATGGATATACATGCATGTCATGGTCTGTAAAGTTGATAGGACAGTCAACTTTATCTGAGACAAGACCCAAGTCATTGCTGACAAATGAATGAAATTTAGGAATAGAGCGAGACATGTGTTCAATGGACTTGAGCTTGGTTTCATCAACATGGAGAGATGTTACATCAACTTGATCTTCAAGTTTGGATTCAACACGATGTATGAGACATTTAAAGGTGATACAAGTTGGCTAGTTTCCCTACAATCATTTTTCATCATCTAAACCATTTTTGACCAAAACTTCGTTAGGTAACAAAGACGAAGGAGGATGAGAAATTTCATAAGAAGTAATATCCTCCTCAGAGGCTTGAGGCTTGAGGCGTTTCCCGATTCACAAAGATAAGCAAGACAAGATTAGGGATATGATCTAGACAATCTAAAGCTTGCAAATTATTGTGATACTCATAAGAATTGGTATTTGTTTTAGATTGAAGGTGTTGCAGAAAAATGCGAACCAACATCCACCCAATCGACATCCCTTTCAGAAAATTCAAAACAAAGATGGGCAAATCTAATAGCAAAATCCTCTAAAGATTCTACAGGTTTCATCCTAAGCTCATTTATCCTTCTAAATACATATTGACAATTGTACCTATGAAATGATTTTCGGAGCTTACCGATGAGTTGCTTGAACAAATGGATGGAAGCTGTTGGAAATGTGTGGCACCATCTCTTAACGCGACCTTCAAGGGTGAGGGAGAAAAGTACACAAGCAAACTCTTCAGCGTTGATCTCGTAAGATACACAAAACTTAAGGAAATAAAAAATGTGCTTGGTTATGGATGTTCCATCCTCACCATCAAATTTTAACTCAGACAAGTGATAGAGATCCTCATGGGGGATTGAACATTGACAAATAGATAAGTTAGAGAAGCAGCTCGGGAGCGAGATTTGGGATAGAGCCATTTACAGATATGAGACTAAATTGCAGGCTTTGAGGGCTCAGCTTGTCATCTGGCCCTCCTTTTAGCACCAATTTTTTATGGGTTGAAATGTACTTCCAACAACTAGGGGGTCTCCCCAGTGTGAAATCCCAGTTAGACCTCACACCGTTTGGGGTAGGAACCCCATCCGATATGTGGGCTCGACTACCACCATGAATGTTTCCTCTCTTGGTTATCAAATGAGAAGGTGTCAGAGTGGGGACAAGAACGAAATGCCCAGACAGTGAAACAAAATTAGCCCAATATTGACAAAATGTAGGAAGAGGTACAAACAAGTCTCAGCAGCAATAAGAAGAGATATGTCACGAGAGAGATCAATGAGCCGAAACCCAATCATACATACATAAACAAGAACATGTCAGAAGTTAATTGCAAAATAGTTCACAATAGATCATTGACATGGCAAGAAATAAGTAAACACATTCAAAAGCAAAACATACATGTGACAACTATGAACTAGTCCATAACATATTGCGTATACAAAAGCACACATAAAAATACAGTGAAAATACCAGAAAAAAATACAACCATCATGAGTAAGCATGGGAATCAATGCCAAACATGAAGAACACATATTAATGTTGTTGCAACTTCAAGTATATATATTGCAATCGGTCAAAACCCAATAGTGGAACATGGGCTGCTCATACCATTGCTCAATGCAAAACCCTAGCCTCACTGTAACTCCACTCTACTAGTTTCCAAGAGTTGAGTGCCTCTAGATCTCCAACACAAATCGACTATCTAGTCCTAGCCTCAACTCAAGTGTTAAAGTCCCCTGTAATGAGGCATGAGGGTACATTTATAGGGAGGAGGTGATTGTTCACCTATCGTGACCCTTGACCTCCCCTCATGACCCTTGGACTCCTTCACTACTCTCTAATGTCTACTGCTTAGTACAAGTTGTATTGATCTCAACACAATTGTTGACACCATGATGAAAACATTTACATATTGATAGAGGAGGAAATGTGACGAGAATGGGCAGGGTTTCATGAAACCCTAATGCTATTATGTAACCTTGATGAACCACTGAGTAGGGTTGCGATCCACTTGCCATGTTGAATGTCGATTTGCTAGCTATCGTTCTTGCGCTTATGGTTGACATAGTATTTTGGGTAGTTGCATGGATTCGGCTAGCATATTTTTCAAAACACTGACCACAACACTTCTTGCAAGAAACCCTGGTTTTCTCCATGCAAATAAACATTCCCTCCTGCAAACATATAACAATGTCATATAAATATGTAGATGAAGAATAATTCCATAATCATGACAAATTAACTGAAAGTAAAGCACCAACTTGGACCCTTGTGTAGTCCTTCTCTACACCATGGTGTTGTGACGATGTGTAGCCCGTATAGGGTGATCTTGATCCTTCATATTATAGTATGTGGCCATAGGAGCATATTCCAGCCACATTCTCCGACATGGTTGGCATCACGCACAATGACAACATATGATAAGTGTCTTTGAGGTGATTTGGCCAGGAGGAAAACACATTCTCTTGTATGTGAGTCATCCCTTTAAAAGTCCTAAATGCATACATGGGTGATAGTGTTATACATTTGTCATGTCTTCACATGCATATGCAGGTCGCACCTCACATTGGAAAGTTTCCAAAGAAAGTTTAATCAAATTTGTCATTGTGATTTGTGACCCAATTTTTGCTAAATCTGCTAATGCAAGCAACATCTATCAAGAGCATTGTGGGTCACATTCTCTAGTTTCCACATTGGAGAACGAGAACGAGACCTATAACCTCGAAAGAGTGGACGTAGCTAGGTCACAGGCTCATTATGCAAAGCATTCTGTGCCTTTTGATGAGTGATAAGAGTGTGATATGAACTTAAAGGTTCACGATGGCAGTGAAAGTCGCATTCCACGTGGCGTTCTCTATAGAAATAATGCCAAAACGTTTGTATCCATTGCATCATGTGAAAAATCGGTGACCCGATTCCTATTGCAGCAAACTGATGATATTTCTCCTATTTGTTAATTTACTTAGAACAAATTAATTGTAGTTTTCTATGGAAAGTATTGAAATACATACACAACAGCCTAGGAAAATTAAAATACTGCGGAAACTAAATACTGCATTGGAGAGAAATAAACACACACACATTTATGTAGTTGTTTTTGGACAATGTCCCCAAAAAAACCCAATGTGGGAAAAATGGTGCAACAACTGAGGGTTTTACTTATTATGCAGTAGTAATCCAAGTACAAATCGTTAGATACCCAAACTGGAAATCTGATACAGAGAAATACTAACAAGGAGATAGTGAGGAAAAATCTCACATTGTATGGCACTCTGAATCTAATCCAGTCTCTGGATGGTTGGCCCCGTGCTGGCTCTACGAAGCCTCTGCATCAACCGATGAAAATCTGCGTCAACCTCTCTCAGGTCTGTGTCACCTGCTCCTTTGATCTCTTGTTATCTAGAACTTCGCTCCTCTGGCCCTCCAATCTCACACCCCAACTTCTAGCTCTGGAATACGACTTCCAAGTTGAATCTCAGACCCCCTCTGAATCTCTGCGCTGCCTCTCTCAACCTCTCTCTGTCTTCTATGCGTTGCACTCCCCACATCTGGAAACTCTCCTTTGGTATATTATCCCTGCCCCTCACTGTATGAAGATCACTTGATCTTACACTGGCAACTCAACACTGCTACTCTTTGTAAATTTGATCTCTGATCTCTCAATTGATATGTTCTTTAAGTGCCCATCGAACTATGTCTTATAATCTCTCGTTGGAGCTCCAATGACCAATATTAAAACATAATCAAGAGCTAAGATTAACTGGGAGTTTATTCTAATCTTCTTCTAGAAGATTCACACATGATTTAATTAATACCCTTTAATTAACCGAATTTCCTAAGTTTAGACTGCGGGAACCATTTAAAAAAGTTAATTATTTTAATTAAATCATCTCTAGGTGGAATTTTCCCAAATGATTTCTGGGTATTGGAGAATGCTTGTGTCTTAGACTCTTTGCAAAATCTTGAGGCAAGAGCACATCCGATGCTATATAAATCAACACTCCCTCTTAGCAATGAATGTGTTATAGTGCTGCAACCTGCTGAAGCATCACTCTATCTCTGCACCATCTCCTGTTGCGTTACTAATGTTTGGCCCTACTACCCACCAACTACTACACAACTATGATATGAGTTGCATCTATGCTACTGTTGGTCATGTTGAACTGCTGCCAACACTGCATCTGCAACTACAACCCATCCCATCTAATGTTGTTGCAACTGCAATGGAAAAAAATCCAAAATATTGAACCAATTGTGGTCATTATGATGCATCCGGTGTTCGACTTTTGACTACTGCTAGACTCTGCACTGTCACTGAAGCCTCTACGTTGTTGTTGACTTTGCTCTATGCCAATTGCACTACTGCCAACTCTGCACTACACTACCTAGTATCTGACCTACTACTAGCTACTGCATCTATCACTCTGGCACCTGACTGCACCAACTGCCACTGATCCATCCTGCTACCGCATGTTTTGGGCTCCCATAGAAAGGTATTGATTCATGAGGTGTACCACCTTAAGAATCATGCCCATCATGTAGCTCTCTGGGGCTACAACTCCAGATCACCACCTCACTCTTGGAGGTAACTCAATGATCATGGCAAACTCTTCCTCCAGTCTGGATGACAACCTATCGATCTCAGTGGATGCAACTTGCTGATCCTGATTCTCCTCTTTGTCCTTCTTTCGTAGAGGACATTGAGTGATGTAGTGGCCCATCTCACCACACCTGAAGCACTTGATCTTCAAAATATCCTTCTTTCTTCTATGTTTCTCCTGCATCCCCTTTGATGCAAGGGCCATGTCCTCCTCTTCCTTCACCTGCTTCGTCCCACTGCTGCTGCTATCACTGATGGTGGCATTTACAAGATCACGCCTCATTTCCTCCCACTACAGATCAGCCCACACACATTCCCAATCTGGCAATTTTTCTCTGCCCAAGATGCTCTAGATGAAAACTTGTCAATCTTCAGAAACGTTATTCAGCGCTAATCGTACAAACTCTGAGGGTTGGGGTATTGATCCTACTGAAGCCTCATAAGGAAGGGGTCCAAATGCTCCCCTTTCCGCATCCTCATGCATCTCACCTTCTCCTATAAGTACATCTTTCACTGCTCGGAAGATCCTTTGTATAGCGTAGCTAAGGCTTCCCACATTTATTGGGCATTATCCTTGTCGAGTATATGAGATATGTAATAGCCCTGGTGAAAATTCCATGTAATAAGTGTTAAAAACAATAACCACGGATGAATGTGACACTTATTCCAAGCTGAATGTTGGGCAAGACATCCTAGGGGGGGTTCATTTGGTTGTTTATGGCTAAGGAAATTGGAAAATGCAATGGCTAAGGCATTAAAAGGCAAAGAGGCATTTTTGGCACATTTATTTATGAAAATAATGGAAATTGGGAGAAAAAGGAGGTGAAAGGTCATAAGTTGCATGTGATGAGGAAAATGAAGGAAAATA
>APFE031429604.1:56045-66494 GCA_000404065.3 Pinus taeda | reverse complement strand
AAAACTGGCAAGAAGCTGGAGTCTTCTGCTAGAGGAAGTGCTCCTATTGTTTTGAAGAGGGAAACCTTCAACCAATAAAGGAAGGTCTCACCCCACATAAAAGGGAGAACTTCAACCTGAAAATGGAAGTCTCATCCTGTGATGGTTTAAGGATGACCAACAACTCTGGAATGCTTGATGCAATTCCTGAAACTCTTCCAAAACTGGCAAGAAGCTGGAGTCTTCTGCTAGAGGAAGTGCTCCCAATTTTGTTCCCGGAACTCTTCCAAAGCTGGCAAGAAGCTGAAGTCTTCTGCTAGAGGAAGTGTCCCAGATTGCCAACTGAAGGCATGTTCACGGGCATCTTTGTCTCTAGCTACAACTCTGAAACTGGTGTGGCAGGTTGTGGCTCAGGCTCGTTTGATGTGGCTTTGAAGCTTATAGATGACCATCATTTCCCCCCCTGTCAGATACAAGGTGAGATGATGGAGAAAACTCAACTGCAAGATTGTTCAATACTCTGCAACAAGTTCTGACATGTGTTTGGAATATCTTCTTGGTTGTTGATTCCCATTGCCAAGAAGCGATCCACCCAAGATGAATCTTTGTTCTTGCAGGACGTTTGCTTCTGAAGCATCTGTTTGAAGAATGACTGGTTTTATGACAGTGCTTACATGGATGAAGATCAAAACAGTGATCTTTCAGATGGCCAACTCGGTCACAGTGTTGGCATTTCACGATCTGTTGTTGTTGTTGCTATGGAAGAGGGGCAGAGTCTGGAACAGCTGGAGCTAAACTATCATAAGGAGCAGGTGAACTATCATAAATGAATCCAGCACTCTGAAACTGAATGGGTTTTGAGTAGTCTGGAATATGAAAGGACAAGTCCTTGTCATATCCAAGACCGGTTCTGTGCTTGTTGTGGACAAGCTGTTCCCAAGTTCTGATGATGGGCTTTGGAATTGCAGACTGAGTTTCTGCATCTGCATGTACAACTGCTGCTTTATTTGAATGAACAGGAACATTATTGACATGCTGTTTATGGGAGTCTGTTTCAATCTTCTGAACATAAACAGGTTCAGAAAGATGACTCCATTGCTGTAGTTCTTCTTGCTGCAGCTTTGTCTCAAGCTGCAAAAACTCAATATTCTCATGTGCAGTTTGCAGAGAGGTTTGGATGTCAAAGAGAGTTTCTTTACTGACTTTTACCATCTCATCAATAGTGGAAAAGATTAGACTATTTAATAACTGTAATGCGTCATCAATCCTGGTCATTTTCTTCATTATCTTATACGTTAAAGAAACTAATCACAACTATCAACCAGCAATAATCACTGCAATATCCTTTATAAATGTCAGCAAATGATCAGTGACCTAACGTCCACCTTCAAAAACTTCCAAACTGTTGAAGTGTGTGTACACAACTAAACTTGCATAAATTCCAGCAAAATGCAAAATGACTCTAAATCAGAAAATTACAATAGTATTTACTATCAACAAAATTCGGTTTGCTTGGACAAGTGGCCAGATTCCAACGTTGCGCACCGGTGCACAAAATTTTGTACAGACTGTCTCGGTTCAGGTGGTTTGCCACAAAACGAACCTTCTTGAACACCTTACTGAATGTGAGCAGTCAGATCATAGTAAATAATGCAACAACACTCTAAAGCGACACCCTTGAAATGACAAAAAATGTTGGCCTCACACAAGAACGGATTCAATATTTTTCTCAGCAAAACTTAGCTCAAAGATGCCACTCCAAGCTGTTTGTCGACATCAACATAGTTTTGCTCTTCCAAACGAGGTAGGGCGTGGGAGAGACGATTCGTTAGTAATCGAAAGCGGAACCTTCTGGACAGTGGCGATGCTTCATCACATCAAACGAGTTGAGGTGCTACGTTGAGCCTTTTCAACAGAGGGGCTAACGCATCAACCGGCTGCTTGAACTTTGTTTCGCTTGGACTCAAGATTTGCTGAAAGCACAATATTTCAAGGAGTTTTGACTCTTGTACTTGGCCGTTCCCCTCAAATTTATCTGTTGGAAAATCCGTCTTTTGAGATGTTCGAAACAACTGAAAAAAATTTGCCCTATGAAGTGACTTCACTTTTTATTCATGATTAGTTTTTCTCCTTACTCGAGAAACATAATATACATTTCGGGCTGTCAAATACATTTTGGAATCGGAAGTATGCGAGAATGTTGGTGGCTCTGAAGACTAAAAAGTATGGTAACAAAAATGTGAAGTCATTTGGTCTGGCTACATCTAATTCAAGTCCTACCTCCCAGAAATTTTATCTATATTAATAGTATTGCTGTCAAACTTGGATACTGATCTGTTCAAATTCATAGCCGCTCTGGAAAATCCCTGTGCTGCTCGGTTATGCCAAGCTTCTCCTCTATTCACGCTCGCTTGATCGTCTTTTAATTTCCGTGTATGGGGCAATCCCACAATCTTTTCTTCAAGACTACAGACCAGGGTTTGGTCTTTCCGGCACACATAACACTTTTGAGCGTCCCCAATTGCATCCAGGCAGCACAAATAATACGCAGCCCTTTTGATTATAGTCTTGACCCCTAGAGGAGCCATTCTCCTTTGACTCAATACTCACAATCAACGCTTACACCAAGTGCACGCAAAACAGTGCTTAAGCACCCAATCCCTAATCTTCATAGATCACGTCCAGCCTGCTTTGTTCTCCTGAGGCTAAGGTTCGACCCCGCGCTTATCCAACCTCCGTTTAAAGGTTTAGTTGAGGCGCTTTCATTGACCATCCAATCCCACTGACTTATCATCGTCCATTATTCAGTGTCTAGATGAGAATTTTAAGAGCTACGGTGATTTAGCAAAGGCTCCTGATCTGGCTTCTCAGTTGACTGATGAATGCCGGAAAATAGATGAATCTCTCCACGACGTCCATGCCAAGATTGTACACACAATTCTGGAGTGGACTCGCCGTTCTGAAAACATTGGAGATTTGCTTCGACAACTCGCCCTCGAAATGCGCACCGATTTATCTCATACAATTTTAGAGGGGAAGAGGTCCAAACCTTTTGGCAGAAACGAACAAACGCTGGTTGAAGAGCTGCCAGCACTTGCAAGAGAGGTAGCTCGAGTTGAGAAAGTTAGGATCTATGCAGAGACTTCATTGAAGCTGGAAGGTTTAGTTGGAGATCTTGAAGATGCTGTCTCAGGTGCCAGGGCTGCAAATTCTATAAAGCAGTCTGCTCGAAAAATTCTAAAAGCTTTTGATTCTGAGGATGTTACAGGGTGAGAATAATCAGAGTATGACGGGGTTCATTCCATTGAAACTTGATTGGTGGGAGGAGCACTGTGGCGAGGGCAAAGATGGTGAGGATGTTATGGAGCTGCACATTATGCATAATGCGGGGATGGAACGGGAAGCGGATGGAGCTTCTGATGCTGGAAACCTAACGGACTCTCAGTTGGATGACACGTTTGATAGATACCAAAAATTGATAGAGAATCGCAAGCGATTGAAATTGGCTGACGGTGGTCAGAAGCTGAACATCTATCTCAAGAAACATATGGATGAGAAAAAACCGCAGGAGCAGGACGTCGCGCCCCAAGTTTCTTGCAGAAAACATAAAGAACTTCAATTCACATATTTCAACTTCTGATAATCAGAGGCATACACCATTCTAGTCTAATTGGGCTGCTAGACATCAGAGGCAATTAAAGCCAGATGAATTGTCAGGCAGCGTTTCTTGTCAGGAATCGTTTCTCAGTTATGGCAGAGGCAGTGCAGCGCTGGAAGGACAGAGGGAGAGCAGCGCTGGAAGGACAGAGACGAGTTTGCAGAGAATATGAAACGGTTTTGAATTGTATTCAACTGAACAGGGCGCAGGAATTATAAATAGAATATGTCAGGGCAGCGCAGGTGTGGAAGAACACAGGTATGGTGGACAGAATTAATGGAGCGTTACAGGTAATGAAGATTAGGCCAGCACTATTGAAGGCAACTCAGATCAGTTGCTCAGGGAAAACAGGCCACACATCATGGCTCTGATACCATGTTAAACATACATGGTGAACGAGAGAGAATATGAAAGATAAAGCTTGCAATGCAATTTTATTAACAATTTGATATACATTTATAGTACATTTGGTGACCGTTGGGATTCACATCCCAAGGTCCCTTGGACTGCTTTGTCCATTCGGCTTCCACACTAACCCATTTAGGATTAGGTTTCCAACAGAAACTCTTATGGTCCTTTTGACTTGCAACATCAAACACTCGAGTTATACCATTGTGACCACCTGCGACTAATAATGGCGGACCAATCACATCGCATGCCCAACTTAATGTGAAAACATGATTCATCCTTATCATCCTCAACATATGCCTATGAAATAGAAATAACACCTCCTTCCAAGCATTGGTAAATAGTCACCTTGGTCATTAACATTTAGATACATGCCCTTCCGGTTCCTTTGTCAAAACAATCATCAACATTGATCTCTACGTCTCTTTTATTTGGAGTTTCATAATGCCATAAAGGGTAATGTTTCCACCCTATAATTGTAGTGGTAGCGTTGACTATAAAAATTGCTTCATATATATAGCATCAAGATACAACCTTCACGCATGTAGGAGATATGCCCCTTTAACTATGCCTTGTTCCACAATAAAAGGCATTGCCCCACTTTCCCTTTGTGATTTTTTCTTGCTCTTCCCTCCCATCGACGCACTGTGTTGTGGCAGTATAACCATCATTTAAATTGTACTGATACTTGTTGGTCACACTCCTTTCAAAGAGAAGGATCTTAAGTATTAAACAAAACCCTTGCAATAAATGCTCATTGCAATATCACAAATACGCCCAGCACTGCGTAGTGTGATTTTAATGGTGCCTAGTGGTGTCTCCACTATACCCCGGGGAATTGCTTGGATTGCTAACCGCTTGTGGGATAAATCTTTGCCCTCATTCCATATTCCTGAATAAACATACAATTGCCCAACTTTCAATGTAGTGTTTGTATGGCTGAGTAGTGTGCACCTTTGAAACATGAGCCTTTCAATCGCCGTTGGAGTCAATGCATATCCACATACTTTAGCCCATAATACTCTTGTAAAAATATTTCGTGCATAAGGTATGTCATCATGCTCCCAAAGGTTGTCTCATATACCCCATGAATAAATTATTTCACAAATTGATATCCATTCATAAGCTTGCATGGCCTCTTAACCATGGCATTGTTGGGTCATCCCTGCATGCCATATTGCAACATGAATTAGTTTAAGGGTATCTCTTGTAATGGTGTTTTATAATTAAGTTTAAGACCTTTCATGCATCATAAGTATCAATATGAGAGCATGAATTCAAGAATTACCCTAATAGAGGCATAAGTAACCTATGATGAGAATCATTCGATGCTATTTCAAAAATGCAATGTGCCATATACTAGCTCCATGTGAATAAAATTACATGTAAGCTTATTTTGTCTTGAACACATGAATTAACTTTTGGTGTGTTGAGTAATTTTCGTCATGGTGTAATGATGTAGCGTAAGTGTTGTGTAGTGTTGGCAAGAATGCATCCTTAGAGGTCCATGGATTAGGTTGAACATGGAGAGAACCCCACTGATAACAATTTAGGGTTTCTCCCAACCCTAATGTGGTCAACATAATGAAATCCAACTTGAAGTCTTGTATGTCCACAGACAATGCCTTCAACAATCTGTGATGTAAGCTATAGAAAGATAAGTTTTGAGGACATAGGGGATCTTTTCAATGCACCTTTGAAGCGAAAAACCTCAAAACCCTAATGCAATCATGAGGCAACAAGATAAAAGAATGCACTATACATCTCATGAAAGGGCGCATCAACAGGGTTCAATGGGAGTGAATCATGGAGAGATTTACTAATTTAAGATCTGATCACATCCTTAGTGGTCTAAGGCGAGTAGAGGGGGACCCAAAATTTCATATATGCCCAAGAATTTTGGGTGTTGTTGTAGCGGCTACAACACTACCATAATTTCTTATAAAAGGATGATCGATGGACGTTGGAACAAAATCAAATGACAAAGGGAAAGTCATTTTTGGACACCCCAGTCCCCGAATTTTTTTAGACACAATCATCATGGGGGAACTGGAAGAGCGAGTGAAAGTTCTCTAAGTGCCCAGGGGGTAACATGCACATGGGATGTATCATTCAGAGGATCATTTCCCTCCGAGAAATTTAAGACAATGGCTGAATTAGATAGATCACCAGACAAATCCCTATTAAATTTTCCACCCCTCTTCTTTTGAATTGTTACATTCTGCTGAGACATAACGCTAATAGACAAGTCACCAAGTGGAGATCGGGGTGAATGGATAGTGAGGGGGAGGGTTGGAATTTGATGAGCATTTTTCTCATCAAAGGGCATTTTGCTCGTAAAATACTTTTAAATTTTTTGCATAGTCGTCTATCATGATGTGTTTTGAAATGTTCAAAACGTATTTTCGTCAGTTCAATTTTTTTGAAAAATGTCACTAACAGATATTAAATGGCCTTATTTGATTAGTTGAAGTTTCCCATCACTCCCCGATAGAGGTCTTGAATTTTTTTAAGCGAATTCTACATCTCATGATTGAGCTTCTAGGTGGAGACCTCAGTGTTGGAGTTGGTGTTATGTTGAAATGAGAGGCAAAATTCAGGAGTACTTTGGAGGGATTTGTAATTTTTGGGGCTACGTCAGTGGTGAATAAGGGTTTGAAAAGTCGTTTTAGGAAAAAAAAACACAGTTAGTTTCTGATGATGACTCTGAAAGTATGGAAGGATTAGAGGACGATAATGACATTATCTCTGACTTATTTTACATAAATAGTTGGCTAAAATTGAGAGTCATGTGGACAATAAGCTTCCTATTTGCAACTTTGGCATGCCATTACTTACTCAAAGAGATTATTCATGACCATCTTGGTTTTGACTGATGTAAACGGTCAATGGACTCTATATGGGAAGAGAAAAACTATGTAAGTTTCAAGATAAGCCCTTGAAAACTTCATCATCTTTGAATAGAACACAAGTCTTGACCCTAAATATGAAATTGAGGTATGCACAAACTTTGGAGATTTTCAGTGGCATCGTGATCTAGGGTGGAATGCTCGTTACCATCAGAATGAGTGATCATATGATTCGTAAACTGTCATGGATATTCCACTGGATAGTTCGTCACAACAGATCTAATACTATTATATTAAAACTCTGAAAATTCTGCACTATTACAGTTTATTAAACTTTAAGATATGTGGATTTAATTGTAATTAGTGCATGCATGTGAATGGAAATTATGCAGAAAAGTAGATAATGGCATAATAAGCACACACACACAAGATACAAGATATGTTCTCTAGGAAACCCTTTCAGGAGAAAACCCAACTAGAATGTGAGGCTGCTTCGCTCTCTTTCTCTGTCTGGAAATATGGTTGCAGGTACAAAGAAGTAATGTCTGTGGCCTGTGGGCTGCTATAGTGCACTTATCCTCTTTGTGTGATCTACCTCCTACCTCTCCTAGCTATCTTTCCTTAGCTATGGAACAAAATTCTCTTGAAAGAATGGAATTTCTCTTCCTCCTAGTGGCCCGGTTATAACATAGCCGACAACCTACTAGTGGTTAATTTTGACTACATCAACTCTTAACTAGAGTTACAATATTAACTCTTCTAGAGTCTTTTACATCACAAACACGTGGCTATCCCCTTTTCCATAAATAATGGTGGCTAATGCGGCATCCTCCCGAATTATAGGTGTGAAAACAGGAAGGTCAACTTTTGAGTGGCATACCTTTTGCATACAGACTTCGATTGACGCGCTTCTTGTGCCATTGCGAAAATATTTGTGTGTAGAATAACATCAAAAGGTATCGTGTTAAAGAGACAATTTTTTACCCCCAAAAAAGGTTGTTTCATGCCTCAAAATGCTCCCAGAAGGTTTCAGACCTCGTTTCACCAAACTAGGTCTCACCAGTAAAAACGATCCCTTGAGCTGATTCTTCCACTTTTTCCACTCCAAATGCATCGAGATGGATGACAAACAATATAATGATCCAAGTCGGATTTCATTGTGAGGCCTTTTAAAGGTACATATAGGGCAATTGACAAACTCCTAATGAGGTGGAGTTATCTTCTTGAAATGAATTCATTCTAGCTTCCTGAGGGCTTTTACACGAGCTGCATTGAAACTAACTAGAATCGATGTCTTCTTTAGACCGCGACAAGAAATTTCATTGATGGGATGGATGAAGTAGGAATTATCGTTAAGATGCAACAAATGAGCACAATTTATGGATTGAAAATGGGGTAAATGTCGAACATGGCTTTCTTTCTAAGGTATTTGTGAGATGGCTTCTTTTATCTCCACGAAATTGTTTCATCTAGGGTGTTCTCAAGCTGCTAGTTAGGTTCATTGTTGGGTCCCTATAATACTAGTGATTACCCCATTACTATTGCAGTTGTATCCCTTATTAATATTGTTGTGCCCCTATTGTCCCCATATTGTTATTACTGTGCCCCATAGAATCCCTCTATTATTTTGTGCCCTATATTATTATTGTAAGTCGGCTCGGTTATATTGTGGACTCTTAGACTCCTATATATAGAAAGGAGGTTGTTCATTTGAATCATCGAAGAATTGTTCATTTATGTAATGTAAAGGGGGTGCCCCTCAAGAGCTGAATTAAGGTGTTGATATTATCTTCTATCTTTTCTTGAGCTGGTTTCATACATTTGGTATCAAAGCTTTTGGATTCTGGGTTTCGCTGCTCAAAACAGTGTCATCGTGCCATTTTCGCATATTTTTTTTTTCTTTTTTTTTTTGCGACGTTTCAGAGGCTAAAAAAAGACCCATTTGAGAAGAAATCACGCTGAACCTTGGGTCCGAATTTCAGAGCTTTTCGCGCTATATTTGCGGAGATATGATCTGAGGAATTTGGTCTTTTTGCAGACTCCTGAATTACATTCCAAATAGGTGACCTGGGGAAAATCGTCATAACTTTCTCTTTGAGCATTGGATTGAAATTTCATAAGAAGGTACAGAAAGAGGACAGACTGTAGTTTCTTGTATAATCAGGTCATACAAGTTCGCTCTACTGAACTTGTCTATAATCAGGTCATCTTGGGAGATTGTGCATAACTCTTCCTTGGAGAATCCAAATTAGATTAGACTGGTGGCATTGGAAAGAGGACACAGAGGACTACTACAGGTCGCAATTTCAGAACTGGATGATCCGAAATTGCAGAGATACATTAGATTCAAAATCAAGCTTCTACAAAGTGAAAAAAAGGTGTGTAGTTTTTTTTAAATTTTTGCATAAGCTTGGTTTGAAAAATTAGTTTGAATCGGTAATTGATGCCTCGAGGAAAGAAAATGCAAACACCTAGTAAGAAATGCAACATGATATATCAAAATTACGAGACCAAGTACAACAAGTGTCACTTGCACAAAAAGCAACAGAATCTAAGATGGATGGTTTAAGGAAAGATGTAGAAGGTAAGATGGAGAGTTTAAAGAAAGGTGTAGAAGCTCAGATGGATTGTTTAAAGAAAGGCATAGAAGCTAAGATGGATGGCATGGAAGCTAAGATGAATGGCATGGACGCTAAAATTGATGGCATGGATGATAAGATGGAAGAGTTGAAGATAAATATGAATAAGTTGCTACAAGAAATGGTCACTAATGGAGAAAGGGTACTAAAGGAAACTCATGATGAGAAAAAAAGAAATGTTAATCATGATTCCATAGACTCTAATGTTGGATCGAAGACCACCATATTCCAAAAATCGATATGAGGAAGTTTGATGGCAAGGATCCCGCAACATGGATATTACAGATGGAGCAATTTTTCGATCTCAATAATGTGCAAAACACACAAAAGGTACGTATGGAAACATTATATTTTGGAACCAAATCAGTTTGTATGGTATCAATGGCTTTGCTCTCGTAAACAATTTATCACTTGGGAAATTTTTACGGGTAGAATTGGCAGCACATTATGAGGTTACAAAAAGCAACACTTTTTTTAGCCAATTGATAAGTCTCAAACAAAAGGGTTCAATAATGGAGCACATTGAGGAGTTCCAAAAATTGAACATAAGGGTAAAAATTATTCTAGAGGAGCATAGGATTGATGTGTTCATAGGGACTTTAAAGGATAATATCCAACATGATGTTCACCTTTGGGAACCTGATTCATTAGAGAAGCATTCAGGTTAGCAAGAAAAATGGAAAGCAAAATTATGGCAACCAAGAAGCATACCACTCACAACTATAAAGATGGAAGTGTTGTCCCTAGTCTTCCACAACCTATAAGGTGGACACCACAACAATTGGAAGAAAAAATAGCAAAAGGGCTTTGTTACAGTTGTGATAGTAAATACACTAAAGGTCATAAGTGTGCTGAGAAGAAATTATTCTACATAGATTGTGAAGAGGAAGAAGAAAAGGAGCAAGAAAGGTCAAAA
>APFE031429604.1:17092-41241 GCA_000404065.3 Pinus taeda | reverse complement strand
TGATAAACAGACACAATGGGTCAAAGGGTTGCCTCTGGCTGAATGGTGGTATAACACTTCCTTCCATACAGCAACAAAAATGACCCCATTTATGGCACTTTATGGATACCAGCCACCATCCATCACATCATATTTAAGAGAAAATTGTAAGGTTCAAGCAGTGGAACATCACATCGAACATCAACAACAGGCCCTCCAACTCTTAAAGGATAACCTCGTGTTGGCACATAATAGAATGAAACAACAGGCATATCAACATCGCAACGAAAGAAGTTTTGATGTAGGTGATTGGGTATTCCTACGGCTACACCATATAAGAAAATGTCCCTCAAGCAAGCTAAGAAGGATAATAAATTATCACCAAAGTATTATGGTCCATACAAGGTGTTGCAAAAGATTGGTACTATGGCATACAAATTGGAGCTTCCTCCAGCTTCTCGATTGCACCCAGTTTTCCATGTTTCATGTTTAAAGAAGGTTATAGGCGACAAGCTCCCAGTTCAAACAATATTGCCAGAACTTGACGAGGAAGGATAAATTATATTGGAACCAGAAGCATTCATAGAAACAAGAACTCGACAGTTACAAAATCGATCAATTTCGGAGTATCTTATCAAGTGGAAGAACTTATCCGCTGAAGATTCCACATGGGAGGATGAGAATTTTATACAGAAGCATCCAGAACTACTGAAGCGTTGAGGACAACACTTTTTTGAAGGAGAGGGGCATGTTGGGTCCCTATAATACTAGTGATTACCCCGTTACTATTGTAGTTGTATCCCTTATTAATATCGTTGTGCCCTTATTGTCCCCATATTGTTATTACTGTGCCCCATAGAATCCCTCTATTATTGTTTTTGTGCCTTTACATTATTATTGTTAGGTCGGGTGGGTTATATTGTGACTCCTTAGACTCCTATATATAGAAAGGAGGTTTTGTCATTTGAATCATCGAAGAATTGCTCATTTATGTAATGTGAAGGAGGTTGCCCCCTCGAAGAGGCTGAATTCTAAGGCGTTGATCTATCTTTTCTTGAGCTGGTTTCATAACATTCATAGCAAATCATCATAAAGTCTTTGGGTAGTCTAAACCATTGTTGTTTAGGTGTTTTCTTGGATTGAATAACAATATGTTGTAAATGTCCGGAAATGACTAGTAATGTACAATAGTTTAATATTCTGAAATGTTATGTCTTTTACACCCTTTAATGTATAACTAGTAATGTACAATAGTTATATAATCCTAAAATGTTATGTCTTTTATACCCTCTAATGTATAATAGTTATAGAATCCTAAAATTTTATGTTTTTTATACCCTCACTTGTTTCTTTCATTTGAAGGAATATCCATTTAAGCCATGTTCCACTGTAATTGCAGTCTAGATTGCATCATCTAAGCAAAATTGAGTCATCGCTGTTAGGATTCCCTAAAAAAAAAAAATCAAGGACCTCATGCTAGTGAGATGAGGAGTTATATTTTATTGATCTTGATTCTGATTCTTTACCTGTGAGATTGGTTTCTTAAATCTGTTAAGTTTGTAACATGTAGAAGAATGACCTTTTAATTTTTCATTATTTTTTGTGTAAAAGTTGATTTTCATTTAGGATCAATAGCTCATCTGCGTTCTATTTTTCCCTCATCTATATTATGTTATTTTTCATGTATTTTTTTATTTATATGTAGCCTTTGATAACAAAAGTTGGCATAGCTATTTGTTTTTTTATTTGTTTGCTAGTTTGATGAGTTACATGACTAGCCTAAATTACTAGAATTTTCAAAAAATGAGTGCATAAAAGTAGAACTTTTCCTTGCTGAAACAAATAAGTTGAAAAGCTGAAAATTTCCTCTTAAATTTAATTTACTTAAAATGTTTATACTTGTATAATAACTCCCTCCCATCTGGAGAAAGGGAAAATTCATCATGGGCTACTTGGAATTAATGAGAACCACTATTGTGTTTTCTTGGGATATATGATCCATTTTTTATTTAGGAAATAAAAGGAAGGGGACTCCATAACATTATGACTTTGCCTATAGGGGATTTTATTTCGGTTCCAAGAAGGTTTGTAATGGATCCTTCTAAGATGATCCTTAGAGAACCTCGAATCTATTTTCAGATTGTTCCATGCAATACCAAATCAAGCTTCATCTATTAGGAGTGAAGGGATAATTTATTATCAAAAAAATCACTCTTGAAGGAGCATTTTTATGTACATTGCGGATTCCTGGAATATTCCACGATCCATGGACATGGGTGTCAAATCCCAAAATATTCTAGGAATCTTCAATGGACTTAAGTTGAGGGCTCTTGAAGGGCAAACTTTTAAAAATAAATATTCCAGGAATCCACAATCAACTTAATCTCAAGACTTTTGAAGAGATTTTTTTTTAAAATAACGTTCCTTCATGAGAGAAGCATAAAGACTCAATACGTTAAAAAAAATTGCTTGAAGAGTAAAAAGAAATCCAAATTCCAACCGTGGTAAGAGGAACCAATTCTAACACGACATTTTTTTGAAAAATCTCTAAATCGCCACCAATAGAGATTGTGGGTGGAGATTCCTTAATGTAAGATCCAAACTGAATCTCCAGGGGAGGATGCCCCAAAGGAAGACTAATTTCCACAGCGTGCTCAACAAGGGCATCATCCACATGGGTGACCACAAACAAGGAGTCATAGAGGACAAATGAAAGGTCCCCATTTGTCAAATAGTGGAATATAAAGAAGTCATCCCACAGGAACCCAACTTAATGAAATGAAATGATGTTTTAAGGTCCATGAGACTAAAAATAGTCTATGAGACCATTAGTTCCCTGTTTTCGCTCTTTGCAATTCAATCATTTTCCAATTCAAATTGATGATGAGCTGATCCAACCTTCCAACAATCCCCTCGTTAAAAAGACAATTGCAAAAAATTGATGCTAACATGTTCTTAATACAAGGATTCATGCACGTTGAAATTTCATGATTTTCATTAACCTCATAAACTTGTACAAGATTATTATAATGCACATCAGGAACAACATCGGGATAGATACAAGAAGTAAAAATGGGCAAGGATTGATTGGTACCTGGAACATGAAGTGGAACATAATTATGTTTCATTTGCATGCTCGCTTCAAACTACTTGTATCCCTTTCGTAAACTATTCCACGGACCCATTAAATGTTTTTGGATGGAATATCCGTAGTTATAACCTTTTGTTTTTCATTTCTCCAACAATTTGCTCTTGAGTTGCTGCTGAGTTGAGGTTCCACCTACTACTGGCACGAAAAGGTTGGTGTCAAGCCAAGCCAGATTATTTTGGAAGCTATCCTCATCTTAGCTATTAGCTCTCACTGTATACAAGCTAGAGGATGAGAAGAGCAAACCTGAAAGTGTGTTGCAATGTTATGGGCATATTCTCTTATTAATATTATTCATCCCCTGCATCTATTTCTGGGCATCTCCTACATGTACATGTACTGTGTTGTCCCCTGCATCTAGTTTTGGGCTTTCCTCTCTTATTAATATTCTTCATCCCCTGCATGTATTGCGCTTTAATTAGGTGGGGTATCCAGTCCTCTGCAGTGTTGCGGTGTCCAACGATGTCCAACTATGGTTTGCATGAAGAGCCTCCTCCTCAACTGGTAGCCTCCTCGTGCTCTTCAACTAAAGCTTCCTCCTTAGCTCTGCCAGGGCCCAACATCACCATATTCAGGTCAGCTCAGTCTACATCACTACATGCAGGTGTCGTACAAGAACTTATTGTTACCTTTTTTATACCTTGGAATTTGGTGAACAAAGGAATGAGGCTCCCCCATATTTCCTTGCAAATTCTTCAATAAATATTAGGACCTGTAGCTGCAAAGGAATGAGGCTATCCATACTTACCTGCATTGATGTTAGACTTATAGCAATAACTTGCTTTCACGTACCTTTGGAGGGGTGAGTGATGAATGGTGTAGGGCGTGTGTGATAGAGACTAGTGGGCAACTTAGTGGGTGAAGTTTGAGGTTTATTTTTACCAATAATGAGTTTCAGGAAATTCATAGAACTTGGGTCTCTGCCCTGGGCAACAACTGCTAGAATTTTTTCCTTCCATGAGACAGAGCAGGGTTGATCAGGTATTGATCAAGGACCTTAGTGATAGCTCAAATTTCAAAGTGTTTGAAAGAGTGTCGAACCTAAACGACTGGATAGATCTCGTCTTCCTGATTCCAGTGCCGTGAATGGTTCGAAAAATCGATACCGTATGAAGGAGTTATCGCAATTTGAAAAATCCAGTAAACTGTAATTTTGGACATTTGACCAAGACTAATTTGGTTTTTGAAAATATTAAAAAAGATAAATTTTCCCTGGAATATTCCCTTTTGGGGTAAGCACTAAACCTTTCCTTAAAAGTCTTTCTTTGAGTTCCGTATTGAGCACGTGGGTTGTATTCGGAAAGTGGGAAACAATATCTTGCGTGGACAAAAAACTGTAAATGGTATTCAACGATTTCACGTGATTAACCTTAGTGATCGACACGTAGCACAAGAAAACCACTTTTCTCGTGCGCTCTCGATCTGATATCGGTCGTGCAAAATTTCACGCGAGATTGTGTGATAGCCATTGGATCACGTGGGATTGATTGACGGTGGAGATCGGTCGACCTAGTTGGTGAGCGGACGACGCGATATCCATTGGATTGAGTGGAATAGATCAACGATGGAGATTCTGCTATTTGAAATGATTCCGGTGAGGATTATCCCTAACCGCTGGGATTATACCGCCTCATATGCGCACCCAAATAGTTATTGTAATAGTCACCTCCGACGATCAGCCTGGTGGAGCAGAAAAAAAAGGTAGTTATGCTAAGTTTAACTGGAGTTAGGTGCAGTTCACCAAATTTGGTGGAGTATCCCTAGGGTATATTAATTAAATGCACTCCAGGAATAGTTTTTGAAAAGAGAGAGGCAATGAAACAAGAGGCTAGCTAGGCTAATTGGAGCCTTCTGAAGCCAATGGAATAGTCCATAGAAGTTGAAGAAGTCATCTTCATGGAGATTTTCATCTAGGGAGATTTTGGAGCTCAGGGCCACGAGGAGTTGGAGGCAGTTGTAGGAGCTACCAATACTCGTTCTCAGCAAATCAACAGTGATTCCTTACTGTAATGAGCCTTCTGAATCCATTGTAGGGATTTGCAGAAGCATTTGAAGACTTCTAAAGGCTGAGATGCTACATGGAATTTTCAGACAACCTAGTGCCAACTGTGGAGGAAGGCCTAGTTTGGCGATGCAGTGCTCATTTTGAGCAAATGTTCAGTCTATTTTCGGTGTCTGATATGTGCTGGAGATAGGATATGAGGTTTCAGAGACAATTAAAGAATTATGAAGGAGTTAGTGCCATCAAGAACCTAAGGGTAACTCAGAGCACTGATTGAAGGAATCAAGTCTAAGGGAGCTTAGATATGTTTGTAGAGTGATGACAGCCATGACAGGGATATAGATGGTATTCTAAGCTCATTGGTTCAGTTTAGTAACCTTTGGAGTTAAGTGTGGAACTTGTAAAAGAAACTTTTCCATAATCCCAAAGATCCAAGTCAAGATGACAAAAGCTCAAGGAGACATAGCCCACGATATGCGAGTGAACTCCTAGATTAAATTTGTTGTTATGTGTGGTTGTTTATCTGTTGCATTATATGGCTGTTATATGTGTTTAATATCAGCGGAAACAAATGGACTTAAAGCACTTAAACAGTTTAAAGAAAACATACACCTGTTTCAAGTATTTAATTCCACAAATGTCATATATAAGCTAGATCATTTATTTGTTTAACTGAGTGGGAGGTTCTTGTAAGCATAACAAGTTATCAAGCCCCCATTTTAGATCAGGTGGTATCAGAGCAGGTTGCTTGATTGACAGAGCAATAGGTTGCTTGTTTGACATGAAAGGTGTTTAAACTGTACAAAGGATTTGACTGTTTGACTGTTTGTAAATTGACTGCTTTTTGAGTTTGCAAAGGTGAAGGGAAAGCTACTGATAGTTAAGTCAAGGAAAGGACTAGAAGGAAGAAGGTTTGAAGGCATTCTCCTTACCCAAAGGACCTCAAGGCAACCCTTGAAGCACAAGAGGGTTTGTTTGCAAAAGGCTGCCCGAATAAGAGTTTGACTCTTCAACAATTAGTTCTTTGAAAGCTTTGTGAATTTTGTTGAAGTTCTTTTGTTCATTTTGATAATGACAACTTCTACAAGTGAGTTTTCAAAATCCTCCTCCTTCGTAATTTTCTTTGATGAAGACATGAAGCGAGACTTGTTCATCATGATGGATATGGTGAAACAAATATATGAAGATGAAAGGAAGAGCACCAAAATTCGAGAGCAGTTGAATTCCATGAAGGAAGAGAAGCAGTTGCTTTTTGACAAATTGCAGGAAATGGAGAGCCAGCTTCATATTGGAAATATGAACCTCGAAAGGATGCATGAGTTGGAGACACAACTCCTTGTTGCCAAAGAAGACTTAGTCAAGCATCAGTTTGAAGAAGAAGTAAACAATCCTAGTTTGTCTTCAATTTCCTCAAAGAATGTTTATGTTGGTTCTTTTGAAAAACATACAAGAGGCATAGGGTCCAAGTTGATGTCAAAAATGGGCTATGAAGGAAAAGGATTGGGCAAACATGCACAAGGCATTGTTGAGCCAATAATGGTTGAGGAAAGGCCTAAGTATTTGAGTCTTGGCTATGGACAAGCTTATGGAGAAAGTCCCAAAGCAGCCATGAAGGCAATTGAAACAGTTCCTAGAAGGAGTTTCATTTTAGGTTCTCTACCTCAAGTTTGTAAATATTGTATTTATGGCGAATGCAATTGTTTGAAACACACTTTGCAAGAAGAAGGTGTTCATAAGCATGCACTCGAACAAGAGAGTTGTGAAAGCTCTAAAATCATTGAAGAGATTGATGGTATTATGAAGGGAGCCACTTCTTCATTCGGTTCACCTTCTCATGAAGGCGACAAAGGTGAAAGAGGAAGGTATAAATATGATTTCAATCATATTTCTTTTGATTATGTTAAGCGTGGTAAATTTCCACATAAGCATTGGAAAAAAATTGCATGTTCTTTTTGTGTTTTTGTTAATCATAGTGTTTCTAGATGTTGGAAGAAAATGGCCACATACAGGAAAATTTTGAACAAAAGAAGGCAAGAAGCAAAAGGTCCATTGGACAAGGCAAATTATGCTGTAAAGGGGATGAACATGTGTTGCAATTATTGCCATAAGCAAGGACATATTGCTTAAAAGTGTTGGCTTTTGAATCCAACAATGCTTCCACGAAATTCGAAGAAAGTGGAAAAAAGAATGGCAAGAATGGAAAGGAAGTTTCCATAATTGATGTGTTTCAGGAGAATTCACATGTTGATGTCAATATGCAGTTAAAGGAAGTGCCTTTGATGTGGATTGGTAAGAAATGATTAGAGTTCTTATCCACTTAAAGGTTGCATGTCTTTTGGTTTGATACATTTCTTTGTCGATGGAATGCAAGTTGCAGGATTTTACCAAAAAGGTGATTTGAAAAGTTGAGTATGAGACTCGCTTTATTGCAACAAAATTATATTCATTTTAGCTTTATAAGTACATTTACATATGATTGAGGATCTTGTACTTATGATTGTGCTTGAGAGAAAGTTGAAGAATGGAATACATGCATGAGAATGGTATGTATGAACAAAGGAATGTTCATGATTTCATTGTATTTGAACATGTATGTGTAATTGACTTGATGGTCGATTGCTTTATTTAAACATGCATGCAATGTCATATTGACTTGGAAAAGTTGACTCTGTCTCCAATATTGAAAAAGGGAGATAATGATGAAGTGTTTTCACAAGAGGTGGAATTCTTTCTACTTTGAAAAAGAATCGTCAAGTTCTTTTTGTACATGCTTGACTTGGAGAGTCAGTGGTTTGAAAAAGGTATGTTTTTGTCGGCTTGTGATTTAGTCGATCATTTGTACACCCAGATGTAAGAGACATGATGACGATTCACATGATGTGAATTTCTGTTGTCAAGTTGTTTTTTCTTGCATTATGTTGTTTTTTACAAGATGTCAGAAAAAGATTTGCAGTAGCAAAAGTCGCCATAGAAGTGGCTTGGTAAGAAGTGGTTTGACTTCTTGACACAGTAAAACATACTTTCATTGGTACATATGCAAATTTCAGTTAAGTATGCATATATTTGTGATGTAATCTCATGTTTGTTTGAGCCACCTTGGGTCGATGATCAAGGAAGCGATGTTCAACTACCTTCTGTAAACTACTCAACAAAAATTCAGAATGAGTTCAAGGAAGACAGATCTTAATAGGAGGACAAGCGCATCTAGGAAGGGAAGTGTCAACTACCTTCGAGTTTTGGTTCAAAGGCACTAGTCATGCAAGGCAAGTGTATGGAGGCTGAAAAGAAGAGGGTGTTGTACTCTCATCTACTGTACATATCAGTATATCAGTCTTTTGGGGTCCAAAAGATTCCTAATGGGGAGGAGTGATCAGAGATTGATCAAGGACCTTAGTGATAGCTCAAATTTCAAAGTGTTCTAAAGATTGTCAAACCTGAACGACCAGATAGATCTCATCTTCCTAATTCCGGTGCCGTGAACGGTTCGAAAAACCGATACCATATGAAGGAGATCGCAATTTGAAAATTCCAGTAAACTACAATTTTGGACATTTGACCAAGATTAATTTGGTTTGAAAATATTAAAAAAAAAAAAAATTCCCTGGAATATTCCCTTTTGGGGTAAGTGCTAAACCTTTCCTTAAACGTCTTTCTTTAAGTTCCGTATTGAGCATGTGGGTAGTATTCGGAAAGTGGGAAACAATATCTTGGCGTTCAAAAAACTGTAAATGGTATTCAACGATTTCACGTGATTAACCTTAGCGGTCGACACGTAGCATGAGAAAACCACTTTTCTCGCACACTCTTGATCTGATATTAGTCGTGTAAGATTTCACGCGAGATTGCGCAATAGTAGTTGGATCACGCAGGATTGATCGACAGTGGGGATCGACCGAGCTAGTTACTAAGCGCACGACGCGATATTCGATGGATCGAGCGAAATAGATCAACGGTGGAGATTCCGCTATTTGAAATGCTTCTGGTGAGGATTACCCCTAACCGCTGGGATTATACCACCTCATATGCGTGCCCAAACAGTTATTGTAATAATCACCTCCGACGGTCAGCCTGGTGGAGCAGACAAAAGGCGGTTATGCTAAGTTTAACTGGAGTTAGGTGCAGTTCACAAAATTTGGTGGAGTATCCTTAGGGGATATTGATTAAATGCACTCCAAGAGGAGTTTTCGAAAAGAGAGAGGGAGTGAAACAAGAGGCTAGCTAGGCTAATTGGAGCCTTCTGAAGCCAATGGAATAGTCCAGAGAAGCTAAAGAAGTCATCTTCATGGAGATTTTCATCTAGGGAGATTTTGGAGCTCAGGGCCACTAGGTGTTGGAGGCAGTTGTAGGAGCTACTAGTACTCATTCTCAGCGAATCAACAATGATTCTTGACTGTAATGAGCCTTCTGAATCCATTGTAGGGATTTGTAGAAGCATTTGAAGACTTCTAAAGGCTGAGATGCTACATGGAAGTTTCAGACAACCTAGTGCCAACCGTGGATGAAGGCCTAGTTTGGGGATGCAGTGCTCATTTTGAGCAAATGTTCAGTCTATTTTCGGTGTCTAATATGTGATGGAGACATGAGATGAGGTTTCAGAGACAGTTAAAGAATTCTGAAGGAGTTAGTGCCATCAAGAAGCTAAGGGTAGCTCAGAGCACTGATTGAAGGAATCAAGTCTAAGGGAGCTTAGATCTGTTTGCAAAGTGATGACAAACATGACAGGGATATAGATGGTATTCTAAGCCCATTGGTTCAGTTCAGTAACCTTTGGAGTTAAGTGTGGAACTTGTAAAAGAAACTTTGCCATAATCCCAAAGAGCCAAGTTAAGATGACAAAAGCTCAAGGAGACGTAGCCCACGATATTCGGGTGAACTCCTAGATTAAATTTACTATTATGTGTGGTTGTTTATTTGCCACATTATATGGCTATTATATGTGCTTAATATCAACAGAAATAAAAAGACTTAAATCACTTAAACAGTTAAAAGAAAACACACCCCTGTTTCAAGTATTTAATTTTGCAAATGTCATATATAAGCTAGATCATTTATTTGTTTCACTGAGTGGGAGGTTCTTGTAAGCATAACAAGTTATCAAACCCCCATTTCAGATCAAGGGTCATGAGGCTTTTTTAAGAGAGCCTCTCTCAGAACAAACCTATAGACTCTATCTGCATAGAACATCGTGCAGAAAAATGGGTGCTTACTAAAAAGGAAAGTGAGTTTTAAGAAAATGTAGAACGTTACTTTGTTGATTGAGAGTGGGGGGGGGGGGGGGGGAGGGGAATCCTTATAGAAACCTGGTTGCTCAATCGACCTTAAGCGCTGGTCAAGGAGGCATCCCATGTGCTAGAACCCTTCCCATATTCTCTAACTGCTCCTTTAAGCGTTGCTTGAAATGTTCAGATTTTCTTAGGAAACCCCATGTAAGTCATTGGTTAAGTTGCATTTAGTGACAAGAAATAGTGTCGCTTGATTCAAAGCTCTCCCAGGAAACCACATAGTAACCCCATGTAAGTGGCCAGATAAATCACATTTAGTGACAAGAAATAGCAACGATTGATTCAAGCTCTCACGAGGAAACCACACACTAATATAAAGCGTTTGAGAGATTTAAATTCTCAAATTGGTAGAAGGAATATTGTACTACAATATATGCAACCGGACTTTCTTTTTACATTGTCGTCTGAAGATTCGATTTATGGATTAGTAAGAAATTTTTATGTCCTTTTATAGTGTCGTCTCATGATGAGATTTATGGATTAGTAAGACATTTTTATATCTTGTAGGATAAAGAGGTGAATAATTGAATTGTCAAATTTCATGCAAAGGATGGTAACTTTGTTGAATAAGAGTATAAAATTTTGATGTTAGGAGATGTAGTGAGGGTGGAGAAGGATTCTTTTTCCCAGCTGACCTTTTCTTATTGTCATCAGGCTATGAGGATGGCGTTTTCTATCTTGAGACAATGAACCTTGACAGAGAGACATATTTAAAGTTAAAGCAAGCATTGAAAGTGATAACAGAGTTGCATAACAATGAAAGTTTCCAATCCTTGAAGGCATTTATCAAATTTGAGGATCCAAACCTAAGCTTGTACACATTTTTTAGTGGTATGGAATATGATGGTCAAACCTATCCTTTGTCATCTCAACATATTCTTCTTAGAGACTCAAAAGCTCCTAAACACATAATATATCTATGGTGTGATAAGTTTTAGTGGACATGATACAAAAGTGATGCAAAACACGATTGACCCACCATCAAAGAGAAGTGGGATTGAGAGGAAAATGGATAAAATTATTTATTTGCCCTTCAATATGTTGGTTTCGATTGCATTGGTCAGTGCAACAACATTTGGTGTCAAAACTAGGGTTGACATGCTAGAGTGGTGGGACTTAAGACTGAATGATGCAAATGCTTATTTTAATCATGCCAAACCAACGTTAGCATCATTTTTGCACTTTGTGACAACGGTTATCCCGTATGGTTACCTCATCCCAATTTCTCTCTATGTATCAATAGAAATTGTGAAGGTCCCATAGAGCGTGTTAATTAAAACTAGAGATGACATGCTAGATTGGTGGGACTTAAGACCGAATGATGCAAATGCTTATTTTAATCATGCCAAACCAGCTTTAGCATCATTTCTGCACTTTGTAGGGTTACCTCATAGCAATTTATCTCTATGTATCAATAGAAATTGTGAAGGTCCCATAGAGCCTGTTACCCTAAATAATGGAAAATCTGGCAAGATTGCTTATTTTAATCATGCCAAACCAGCTTTAGCATCATTTTTGCACTTTTTAGGGTTACCTCATAGCAATTTATCTCTATGTATCAATAGAAATTGTGAAGGTCCCATAGAGCGTGTTACCCTAAATAATGGAAAATCTGGCAAGATTTTGAAAAAATTTAGCAATTTTTTTTGGAAATTCAAATTGCAACTGTCAAGTTTTTGGTGCTGGGTTGATTTTGATGGTTGAATCCATTTTCACCACTCATTTTTTTTTTTTTTTTTAACCGGATTCTGACGATTTTTGGCCGTCCACGCAAAATTGATTCCTCGGTAAACAACACCTGTTTATTAATAATAAGGACCAGCAAATGTATTATGCTGAAACAAATAGGCCTGCACAAGCCCGCACATCCAATTGAATGGAGAACTTGGGCAGGTTGACACTATCCTACCTGATAAAACTTGTACATTGACCTGCAATTTGATGGAGTTCCTAAAGTGCTCTATTGCGGGTACTACCTATGCTCAAGGTATGACGGAGGTGGAAAGGGCAATGGCAGAAAGGCTAGAAAATATGTTGTAGAGCTGCAGAACTTGTCCTTTGAAGACAATGAGGTAAATGATCAAGTCGGCACTGAAATGGAGACGAAACCTCGTTTTAAAGGTTTCAATTTCAGAGACAAACGCCGCATGAATGGACATTGGCAGCAGGAGCCGCATGCAGATGTTATTCATATGTTTTTTTTGTTTTGTATTTTGGCTATTTGCCAAACTGCAATCCCTGAATAATATGAAGAGACTGGTAAAATCAGTTACGAAGCTGAGTCACCAGATGAAGCAGCTTTGTTGCAGCAGCAAAGGGAGCTTGGCTTTGAATTTTTCAAATGTACACAGACAAGTGTTATGCTGCATGAACCAGGTCTCATGCCCAACCCTTGACCAGGTAGACAGGTGGGTGTTTGTACACAATAATTTCCCCATATGGATCTTTGTTGTTTATTTCTGGTGTTATATCAAGTTGATGCTGGATAGGTTTATTGTGGAGGCTGTAAGCTCCAGACCATTTTATGGGCCGTAATGTTATATCAGATAGAGGTCGTGTTATGCAGCGAGTACATAATTTTAAATGTATTGGAGTTTAGTAGTGCTCGAAAAAGAATGTCTGTGATAGTAAGGAATGAGGAGGATCGGTTGTTTCTATTTTGCAAGGGCGCAGACAGGGCATATCTCAACCCTTTATAAATCGTTTCTCTTTATGAGTGAAAAGACAAGGGTTCAATATTATTAAAACCTTACGAGAAAAAAAATGTGAGAACAGAGATTTTCCAAATATCTGTCGGTATAAAGATTTCAAGTATATGAAGTGTCTTGAAGACAAGCATAGAATTTAGCCTTAGGCCTTTTCCTCCTCATGTGTTGGCTCTTATATATTAATATTGGAGGCATGAAGGCCAATAATATGTTGGAAACCTTGTTAAAGTCATTGCCAATGATTGTTCTGCTTATAATGCTTGTATTGGGCGATGAATTCTTTTATAATGGCTATTTTTATGTCTGTGTGGTGTCATTTTGAAACATTGTCAAAGAAGCGAGGAAGAGGATTTGAGGAAGCCACGAGAACTCATAGAAGCAAATATGTTGATGCTGAGTTAAAAACCTTGGCAATTGCATGCTGTGAGCTTGATGAAGGGGAGTACAAAGTCTGGAATGAAGAATTTATGGAGGCTATAAATACTATTCGTGCAGACCAGGATGCAAAAGTGGATGCTATCACAGACAAAATTGAAAGGGAATTTATTCTTGTTGGCGCAACTGTTGTCGAGGACAAACTGCAGAAGGGGCTGGGTCATAATATCAAAAATGTCTTGTTTTTCATATGGCACAATTTCTGTTGTCATTAGTTGATGACTC
This sequence comes from Pinus taeda, assembly GCA_000404065.3. NCBI lineage: Eukaryota > Viridiplantae > Streptophyta > Pinopsida > Pinales > Pinaceae > Pinus > Pinus taeda. Next base: position 27,462 of record APFE031429604.1, on the reverse strand, counting down.
ATGAAAGAGACACTGCTTTGTTTTATTATTTTGTATGAAGTTTTTTTTTTTTTTTGTTATGGTTTTTTCTTTCATCTGTTCACATGAACTAAAGTGATTTCTTTCATAACTTGCAGGTTGCTCAGTGCATTGACAAGCTAGAACATGCTGGTATTAAGATCTGGGGTTTGACTGGAGATAATTGGAAACTGCCATCAATATTGTGTATAGTCTAAAGCACTTGATACTATGTGTTTGAAAATATTTTATAGTTAAATTTTAATTTACCTCTGTGGTTATCAAATGGTTACCATTTCCTCCTACTCATTTGCCTTAAATGGATTTTATCCCTGCGTATTTGCATGCAGTTTTCTGAGACAAAGAATGAAACAAATACTGATCACATTGGATACACTGGAGATAAATGTAGTAGAGGCACAAGGAGACGAGGAAGTCATTTCAAAGGTAAATGCCTCATCTTATGACTGTTTCACAAGAACCTGAAACACATATCTATATCTTCAATATATCCAAAGGATTCATACTCTGAATTTGCATGTCATTGTTTCATTATTTTTTCTGGTCTCCAGGGAAAGTGCACGGAAACAAATTAGTGAGACAAATGCAAGTGAGTTCAGTAAGCAGCAATGACGATGTGTTTTCTCTGATTATCGATTGGAAGTCATTGGCATATGCATTGGAGAAAGAAATTAAAGAGAAGTTTCTGAGTGTGGCTATTGGCTATGCATCAGTTATTTGCTACCGAGTCTCACCAAAACATAAAGCACTTGTAAGTGTCCTCTGGAACCAGGTTCACTAGGATTTCAAATATTTTTCTATCAGGGACTTTCCTTTTGAGATAATTAAAATCCATGTCTTTGTCTTTAAAGTCCACGAAGTAGCATCTTATTACAAAGGCCCATTCTATCATCATCAAAGACCATTTTCCCTTACTAGAACATCTCAGAATAGATTGTGTTAAAGTATGTGGTGGTCGACATTATTCAAGGATTGTTTCAAATTGGTTAAAAAATGTGCGCAGTGCCTAAATGCAGGCATGAAACCTTAGATCCTAGATTACAATGATCTCCCCCCAATCTCATTGATAAAACCTTTTGAACATTAGTGGATAGATTTTATTAGACCATTTCTGCTAGTGAACAATATGCAATTTTGATATATAAGTGTGGCCACTTAGCTTTTCACTAAGTAGACATAGACCAAAGCTGTTAGAGTAGCCTCATCAGAAGCCACAACTAAATTGCTTTTCGAGGTCATGTTTATAGGTTTAGATGTCTGATCCAAATCACTTCTAATTTCTAACCATGACAGCCCCATATTCTATAGATTTAGCCTGTTTAGAATAAAAGCTCTAGCTCACCAGATAGTTGAAACTTGAGACACACCATAAATGTTGTAAAGGATGGATTTGACCCACTATCGAAAATGCACTAAGGCTTTGTTGCTTAGCTGTTTGGCGCTGGACCTTTGATAGTGTAATGGGGGAGAGGGCTCTTAATATAGGACTCTAATCACTGAATCAGTCTTCATGGTGGAAACAAGCTAGACCTCGACCCGGTCAAGGTCTCTTTCCCCAAGTGTATATCCAAAATGCATAGAGAAAGCCCAGGAAAATGTAAAATTCTAGACGATCTTTCTCCCTATAAAGTAAAGAGTTGTAGCCTCTTGTTTCCACTACTCCTAACATAAGCTATTCCAAAACCTTAAATATCTAACTGAGTTCTAATCAAAATGTTAAAATGTGCAACTAGGGCCAAATTCCATTTGGGCAGCTCATTAGCCTTAGATGATTATTGGAGAATATTGCTCTTTTTTAGAGGACCAAAATCGACCCTAGAAGCACTAAAATCGGACAAGAAGAAATATGTTTTTGATGTCAAGCCCTCAAGAGCACAATTGGTCAAGGTCGGCTAGGGGTCGATTAGACAAATTGATCCCCCTCCAATGCATATAAATAAAGGAGACTTTCATCCTCATTTGGCACATTCACTCACACATCATTCTCTCCCCTCATCTGATTATCATTGGTTTGTACATCTGAGGCAGCTATTCATCCACACATGCGAAGTTTCTTGGGCTGATCTGACCTGTGTTGACTTTCTGTTGTGAGGAGACTTTGACCAGCATTGACTTTGGGCTTTAGAAGGACTGTTTGACTGCATTTTGACCAAGGATAGGTCTGGCCACGCAGGCTGCATTATCTGCCACAGAAACCGAGGCAAAATGAGCTCCTTTGACCAGGATTGACCGCAGAGTTGCAAGACTGTTTTGACTGCAGGTTGACTACATGATTTGACTGGGTTTAACTGCTGATTTGTTGACTGTTTTCACTGCTGTTTGACCAACAAGGAAGGCCGAGTTTGACTAAGGTTGACCGAGCTCAAGAAGGCAAGTTTGACTGCTGTTTTGATCGTTGACTACTGATTGGTTAGGGCAAGTTAACTTTTCAGAATTGCAGTCCTTCATCTAGCTGATCAGATTTACATTGGTTTGGGTAATTTGCAAAAGTCAAGTCACATTGACTTTAACTCTCATAGTTGTACTCTATTGGACATTCTCTCTCTGCTGAACATTTGATATTTGATAATAAGAAGGATTGATTAAGGATTTTCCCATCTTGGGGTTTTTCCCTGGCTTGAGCCAAATATTGGTGTTCTCTTGTCTTGACTTGTCTTCTGCATTTATTGTTTATGCTCTATCTATAGTCACTGTCAATATGAATTAATGGTTTATGTGATTGCTCTTGGAAATTAAAGTGGAATTGACATTGGGCTAATAAAAAAACATTGAAGTAATTGTTGCAAGTATAGTGTTATCACTCAGGTTGTCCCTAAGCTCCTGAAGGGATACGGCCGAGGTAACCACAAACCAATCTTTGGATTGCAGGTTTCAGCCACCTGCAATCAGAGAGGGCTCTCTCTTGATGATTTAGCTTTGTTGATGATGATTTTAGGCTAGTTATTGGGTTCAAAGGTTTTGTTTATGTTTGGATGGTGTTTGAATGGAAGGAAGATGCTTTCAAGCAGAGAGGCATGCATAGAGTGATAAGTTTCAAACCATTGGGCATGGAGTCAAGGAGTAGGACCGCAGGTATGCTTTCTTGATCACAAGAGGAATGTGGAGAAAGGTAGCTACAAATGAAACAACCTTCAAGCTAAATAGGTGGAGTGAAATGTAAGGAATGAGAGGCAATTAAGAATCTCTCAATCAGCTTAAAAGAGGGCAGGAAAATGAGCTCTATCTAGGGGCAGTTAAGAATCCCTGGATAACTCTCATACATGGTGAATTAGGGCAAATATGAGCCATGTGGAATTCATATTTATGCCTAAAACAGATAAAAAACATAAAGAAACAACAGAAATTGAGCATAGAGTGCAATTAAACAAATTCTAAGCTAATATTTCTTTCTGCTGTTTAGACAATGATTTATGAATGGAAAACATAGGTAAGAAGCACTTATTGGGTCATGTACCAGCACAAGAATTCCACAGTCACTCTTCAATCATTACACACAGTAAGCAATTCATTCTCCAAGTTCGTAAGCAGTCTTTGATTATAGAAATTATCAAATATACAGTGTTAGTCTCTACTTAAGAAAAACATCCAACCAACAAAAACCAACCCTCATTACATTGTTCAGGGCTGTCTTTATAGGTAAAATATCCAAAATTATTTATTACAGCTGACCTAAATAGGTCTGCGGGAAAAGCTTTTAAATCTAAACTTGTGCTGAAATTAAATGCAAATAAAATATCTATTGAGCTGTGCTAGAAGCAACTGGATCAAAAAGAGTTAATGTAGTGTCCTCTCTGACTTGGTGCAGTGCTTTTGCAATAACTGTGCTTTGAGCTTTGGTCCACTGATCTTATGTGAGTTTTAATGTGTAGTCACTGTGATGATGAGCTTTGAATGGTTCCTTAACTGCTTCTTGACTTTTAAGGATTTCTTTTAATGTTTTATTCGCCTCGAGCCCTGAGAAAATCTTCACTGATACACTTCGCCGCAACACTAATACACTTTTCCGCTGCCTGATCTTATCTGGCATGGATTTTGGCTTCACATTTGCTTTGATACTCTTTAATGCCTGAATCGGGCCTCTCACTTTATGCTGATATGCTAAAACCATTAAATCGGGCCTTTTATGCCCTTTTCGGCGCAAAAACGGCTGATGAATCAAAAGATTCCCCAAAGAGAGAATTTGAATTCGGGTCTCCTAAGATGCATTTTCGCGCTTGCGCGCCCTTCTTTGGTGGGTGATGTCAGCATGACATCAGTGGTGGGTCCTGGTACGACGGATGACGTCAGCGGGGTGACGTGGCAGGGCGTTGGATGGTGTGTTGCCTGATATGTTTTTGCGATGCGATAGCGATAACTGAAATGCTGCGATTTGCGATGAATTTGCAGTGAAACATGTCTTAATGATAAATCATGTTTTAAACGAAATATATGAATAAATGGAGGCATGCAACTAGGAAGTATTTGTGATGCGATATGCTCTCTTGATGTGATAGCAATGTCGCATCGGAGCAAAAGGAAGCGGTATGCATTTCGGGAACATGACTCTTGCGACCACCGATCGCCGACTTGCGATATCGCATCGGCGAAAAGGGGAAGGGGCATACGTATGTGGCATAGAGTATTGCGTTACGCCGATTTGCGAAATGGCATCGGCGGAGCTTCCATCGGGGAGGACAAAAACGAGCAACATTAGCCATGAGACCTCCGACTGCGATATCGCGTCGGAGGGGGTCCAAAGGGATCGGAAGAATGTTTAAGGCAGTCGGCAAGGGTTATTGCGATCAGAAGAAGGGTATATATGCTTTCGAAGAGTATTTGAGGCCTCGGAAGGGGTCCAATAACCTAAAAAAGAGGAATTTCATGCTTTGGAAGGAGTCCATTGCATTGGAAGATGGTTTTAAAGAGGCAAAATGAGGGTTCTTGCTATGTTTCAGGCAAACTTATCAATTCTCAAGTGTACTTATGGTTATTTTTCAACCAAGGGGAGGGGATAAGTATGCAGGGGAGTTATTAACATTGTTTTAGTAGGGGGAAGGGGAGATAGATAGGGAGTTACATAATAGAGTTAGAAATTAATATGATAATGACAAGAAAGCGCCAAGTTTTAGAGACCTTAGGCTTAACAGGGGAGATAGAACTTTGTAGAGGACATATGAACACTCCTTAAGTAAAGCAGATCTTTATCAAGGCAGTTGATATGGAAAATGATGAAACTAAGAGGCATCAAGCAGATCTTGATCTCTTCAGGGAAATTAGTGAGTGATTTGGGAAATAAGAAGAGGGGGAGTTAGTCATGCCTCGCTTGAATTGCTTCGAATGGACCTTTGCCTTGCACTTGTGATTTGAATAAATATAACACTTTGAAAACACAAAACTGATCACAATCATTGATTCTGCAACCACAAAACTACCTACCCGGCCTGCTTACCTAGCATTTTTTCTTCTTTTTGGTTTGGGTGCACTTAGACTTGCAGACCCAGATTTTCAACTTTTTCTTTTTCTGTCCTCCTATCTACATCTACACTTATTTCATCCAGGGGCTCAGATTAAGCTGTTGAGCAACCTTGCTTCTCTACCTATCTAAGAATCTGCCAAGATTAAGCTGTTTGGACAGATGGTGTTTCTCTATATTCTAAAACAGTAAATTGAAACCTAGGGAGACCAAGATTAAACTGTTTGGATCTCCCTTTAGCCGAAATCTTCAAAAATGGAGTAACTCATCAAAATTGGAATACAACAGTGGCACTTAGACTAACACATTCTCATGGCATCCTTCTTTGGCTTCTGTCGCAAATATGGAACATTGCAGCATGCAAAGAATGACATATTTGGCATGTAAAAATGTCAATCATGAAAGATGAGTAACCTGCTGCAGCAGGAGGCTAACATATAGAACATACCATTGTTATCTAAAATTAACATGGTATCAGATCTAAGGTGAGGACAAGCCCAAGCAAGAGAACAAGCAATCACCAAGATATTTGTTGACAAGGACTAGTCTCCATGGCTGCTACTTCATATTTCAAGACTGAGGATAAGTTTAATGACAAGTCTAAGTATCATGCATGGAAGATGACTTTGGACCTGACCTTGGAGGAGCATGAAGTATTGGATTATGTGCAAGGGCAAGTGGTAGAACCTCCTTCAAATGCACCTGCTGCTGCCAGAACAAAGTATAGAAAAGGTGAGATCAAAGCTAAGCAAATTTTGATTGACTCCATTCAAAAGCATTTGGTTGCCTATATTTCTGATTTGGGAACTTCTAAGGAAATGTATGATAAGTTGGTTGGGATGTTCAAAGTGAACAATGCAAATCAAATCCCCTTTCTTAAGAACAAGCTAAAGGATATCAAGATGGATAAACAAGAGTCTATCCAATCCCATTTTATGAGAATAACTCAAGTCAAGAATGACTTGCTATCTATTGGAGAAGTTACTGCTAACAAGGAACTCACTCTCATCGCACTTGGAGGTCTTTCAAGACCATGGGATACATTTTCCACCACTATACTCAATAATGACAAGATACCTAGTTTTGATGAGCTATTGGCTAGATGCACTCAAGAGGAAACAAGGATGATGGAGAGAGATAAGTCCTCCAATGGAAATGAACCTACTGCTTTCTCTACACAAGCTAAAAGAAGGAATGATGTTGGTCCATCTAATTCAAGGAGACATGATCAAGGATCTAAGAAGGGATTCAAAGGAAGAGGCAAAGGAAGATGCTACAATTGCAACAGGTTCGACCACTTATGCTAGAGAGTGTCCTCACAAGAAAAATCCTCCAAGGGATGACAACAACAACAACAACAATTACAAAGACAATAACAATCAAAGAAACAATAGTTATAACAATAAAGGAAAGAGGAATACTCTCGCCACCTGAGAAGGAAATAATCGACCTCCCAATAGGACAAGAAATGCCAGGTATGATGAAAATAATGTTGTAGAAAAACAAGATGAGTTCTCACTTATTTTTGCTTTATCTATTGCCTCTCCTCTGAATACTCTGGATCATTGGTTAATTGATAGTGGAGCCTCAAGGCATTTTACTGGATATAAGGAGGCTCTCTCAAATTTAGTTGAGAGGAAAACTAATCTAAAGATTATACTTGGAGATAATGCCACCTTCCCCGTAAAAGCTACAGGAACTGTCACTCTTCACTTGGACTATGGTAAAACCATACATCTTCAGGAAGTCTTGTATGTGCCCGATTTGAAGAAGAATTTGTTTTCTATTTCTGCGATGGAAGACAAAGGCTTCAAGGTAGCTTTCATTGATGGAAAGGTACGTGTATGGAATAGAAACTTCAAAGATGCTTTTACTCTTGGATTTAGGGTTGATGGTCTTTATCAAGTTGGTGGAAGTCCTTTGGGAGCATTGGCAAGTAATACCTCTATTCAATGTGAGCTATGGCATCGAGGATTTTCCCACTTACATTACAAAGCCTTACCTCAGATAAGGAAGATGGTCACAGGGATGTGCGAGTTTCGTATGAACCATGAAGGAATCTGTCAAGGTTGTGCAGCTGGGAAACATAGAAAGAGACCATTCCCTTCTAGTGAAAGTAAGACAATTGATATTCTTCAATTGATCCATTTGGACTTGTCTAGTGTCTTGCCCGTAACTTCATTAGGAGGATACTCGTACTATGCAATTTTTGTGGATGACTTCTCATGCAAGACATAGATTTATTTCTTGAAGAGGAAGGATGAAGTGTTCAAGTAGTTCTGTTCTTTCAAAGCGTTGGTGGAGAATCAAACAGGAAAGAAGATCAAGACATTGAGCATTGATAATGAAACCGAATATGAATCCAATGAATTTAATGACTTTTAAAGAGTGATCGACATTAAGAGCGAGACAACTGTTCCATATACTCTAGAGCAAAATGGTGTTGCTAAAAGAAAGAATCAAACTATTATGCAAGCCACCTGTGCCGTGATCTATGATCAAGGTCTACTGGAATTCTTGTGGGGAGAAGCTGCTAACATTGTTATATATGTTCAAAATAGAAGCCCTCATCAAGCTTTGGATTTCAATTTTCAAGACACTCGAAGAAGTTTTCACTGGTAAGATACCTGGTGTTTCTCATTTTAGAATATTTGGCTGTCATGTATATTTTCATGTGCCTAAAGAGAAAAAGGATAAGTTGGAAGCTTTGGAAGAAAGGTATATTCGTTGGATACAGGGAAAATTCAAAGGCATATAGAATTGTTGTCCCTGGTCGAACAGAAGTAGAAGTAAGTAGAGATGTTACTTTTGATGAAGACACTGCCCTCGGGAAAGCCATATATCTCCCTATTTCAAGAAAAGATGATGATGCTACTGAAAAACAAGAAGAATCTCTGATGGATGAGGCTATGCCTGATGTTGATGGCCTAATGGATCCTCTTGATCCACGTCCTTGTGATCCCTCTACCTTAAGGAAAAGACCACTATGGCTCAAGGATACACTTGAAGATGCTGAAAAACATTCCTCTCCAAGAGGAACATTTCGGGAAAGTAAGAATCCCAACAGATATAAAGGGTACTTGGCTGCCATGAGTACTATTATTCAAACTGAACCTTGCACCTTCGAAGAAGTTGTGAAGCACAAAGAATGGAAAGATGCTATGTCTGAGGAATATGAACTGATCATGAAGACTGATGTCTTGGAAGTGGTGCCTAGACCCAAGGACAAGTCTGTGGTCATTTCAAAATGTATTTACAAAATTAAACATGGAGTTGATGGAAGTGCTGAAAAATATAAGGCAAGGTTCGTGGCTCGTGGTTTCTCTCAAAAGGGAGGAGTGAACTATGATGAAATATTTGCACCAATCGTTTGATATACCACTATCTAATCCATAATTGCTCTTGCTGCCAATCAAGGGTGGAGCCTACATCAAATGGACATCAAGACTGCTTTCTTGCATGGTTCACTTAAGGAGGAAGTCTACTTGGAACAACCTTAGGGGTTTGAAGTACAAGATCAAAGGACACATGTATGTAGGTTGAAGAAAGCCCTCTATGGGTTGAAGCAAGCCCTAGGGCTTGGTATGAGAGGACTGATAGTTATCTTATGAAGTTGGGATTTACAAAGTGTTATGCTAATCCAAACCTATACTTCAAGGTTGAAAAGGACATGCCACTTATCTTGGTCCTGTATGTCGATGATCTATTTCTGATTGGTGCTGACCCTCTCATTTATCAATCCAAGAGGGAGTTGGCTTCCGAATTCAAGATGAAGGACCTAGGACTGATGCATTACTTCCTAGGCTTGGAGGTGTGGCAAAAGCTAGGCGAGATTTTCCTTTCTCGAGGGAAATACATTGTGAAGTTGTTGGAAACATGTAGGATGATGGCGTGCAAGTTTGTGTCTACTTCGATGGAGCTTAACTTCAAGAAGCTATGTGGAAGTGCTACTGGTCCCGAATTGGCAAATCCTTTTGAAGATTGACAACTTGTGGGGGCCTTGATGTTCTTGGTAAGCTCCCGACCAGGCATATGCTTTTCTATAAATACTTTGAGACAATTAATGGTTGAGCCTCATCATATACATTGGATTGCTGCAAAGAATCTCTTAAGATATTGTTATGTAAAAATTAGTTAGATTAGGTTATTATTAAATATTAGTTAAATTAGATGAAAGGGCACGATCATAAGATCATGCCCTTCCCCCAAAGGTGTTCCTGTGGTATATAAGCCAGGCTCCCGCAATTGTAATCTCATCATCTGTAATTTTCATCTCTTTTAATAAAATATTTATATATTTATTTTGCGTCCTAGCATTTTCTGTTCCATCTGGTATCAGAGGGGTTCATTCTCGGTGTAGAGTTGCCCGTCCGTCTGCTGCCCACAGTCCCCCGTCCTCCTGTCGATTGTCCGTACCATCACCGCTGCCGTTTCCGTAGATGTTTGTATGGAGTGTGTAAGGCTCCCCCGGAATCGTCCCAAGAAACTCGAAATCTAACTCATCGTGCAGATCAGGATACACATCACTATTAGAAAAATAGAACGTAGTGACGATCCCGGCAGTGTAACCAGCTTGCAGCTTCAGTGCCGCATTGAAAAATCCATACAGTCGTATCGGAAGAGAACATCGGTTTCATCTTTGGTTCGATCCCACGCAAGAATTCCACATTGTTTCACTGCCACTGTCATTCAATAATTAATAAATATATCTATACACGTTCTGTTAAAAGAGTTGTGTGCTTCAGGTGGTATCTAAACTGCGGCTAAACAAAATCACGTTCAGCAAATTCTGCTGGAATATAAACCAATCCGCTGCCTGCATCGTGTCCCTACTGTCCACATCGTGTCCCTGCTGTCCATCCGTCCAACAGCGTAGTCTGTCCGTCCTGCGAAAAAAAAA
>APFE031429604.1:0-17072 GCA_000404065.3 Pinus taeda | reverse complement strand
GTGGTTCACCTTCCCTTCCCCTGAGAATGACATATGCATAGGATGAGTGGTTCACCTTCTCCTATGACATATGAGTAGGATGAGTGGTTCACCTTCTCTTGCGGATGCCCCAACATACATCCTACCCTTGTAGTCTAGGACTCTTGGGAAGTACCTCTCATTTGGCAATGAGTTGGGAAAAGTGGTTAGGGACCATAGCACTACAAATGGACGCATCGTGTATTGCCGTACTCCCTATGTCTAGGATGCATGATGTTCAACAACTTGATTGCTCAGGATCAAGTCCGATTGGGGTTCTACCCTTGGTTATGTGGACTTACTTTCGTCAGTGGAGAGTGGTAATGTGTTGTGACTCACTCTCGATCGATCCTTTTAAGTTTTTATTATTTATATCAATCTTCAACAGAGATGAGATGAGATGCAGAGATAATACATGATGATTAGAATGGCATGATGATGATGGATATTGACAGGTGGAATTCTCCCTAGTTGAGAGGGAGTGCTAAAATGTGCAACTAGGGCCAAATTCCACTATGGGCAGCTCATTGGCCTTAGATGATTATTGGACAATATTCCTGTTTTCCAGAGGACCAAAATCGACCCTAGAAGCACTAAAATCGGACAAGGAGAAATATGTTTTTGATGTCAAGCCCTCAAGAGTACAATTGGTCAAGGTCGGCTTGGGGTCAATTAGACAAATTGATCCCCCTCCAACGCTTATAAATAAAGGAGACTTTCATCCTCATTTGGCACATTAACTCACACATCATTCTCTCTCCTCATCTGATTGTCATTGGTTTGTACATCTGAGGCAGCTATTCATCCACACGTGCGAAGTTTCTTGGGCTGATCTGACCTGTGTTGACTTTTTGTTGTGAGGAGACTTTGACTAGAATTTACTTCTGGACTTTAGAAGGTCTGTTTGACTGTGTTTTGACCAGGGATAGGTTTGTCCAAGCAGGCTGCATTATCTGGCACAGAAACTGAGGCGAAAGGAGCTGTTTTGACGAGGCTTGACTGCAGAGTTGCAGGACTGTTTTGACCACAGGTTTACTACATTATTTGACTGGGTTTGACCACTGATTTGTTGACTGTTTTCGCTGCTGTTTGACCACCAAGGAAGGCCGAGTTTGACTAAGGTTGACTGAGCTCAAGAAGGCAAGTTTGACTGCTGTTTTGACCATTGACTGTTGACTGGTTAGGGGAAGTTGACTGCTGTTGACTTTTCAGAATTGCAGTCCTTCATCAAGCTGATCAGATTTACATTGGTTTGGGTAATTTGCAAAAGTCAAGTCACATTGGTTTTCACTTTCATCATTGTACTCTATTGGACATTCTCTCTTTGCTGAACATTTGATATTTGATAATAAGAAGGATTGATCAAGGGTTTTTCCCATCTTGGGGTTTTTCCCTGGCTTGAGCCAAATATTGGTGTTCTCTTGTCTTTTGCATTTATTGTTTATGTTCTATCTACAGTTACTGTCAATATGAATTAATGGTTTATGTGATTGCTATGGAAATTAAAGTGGAATTGAGATTGGGCTAATAAAAGAACATTGAAATGACGTTGCAAGCATAGAACATAACATTGTTATCTAAAATTAACACAAAATATGTCCATTATCAGTTAACATCTTACACATCACTGGCCAAATAAGATCAGAAATCTAAAAGGTCAGAAGGCCTTGAGGAAACTAGATGCCTCTCAATAATTTCATCTATTACAAGAAAACCTTCAGCCAAGTGCAAATTAGGTCTAAACAATCTCTCTCAGTATATAAGGGGGTAATTTCCCTAGTGGGATGCCTTCTTATTGGTTGAGAATAGAATGTAACTGCTGCTAGGAGTAAATGAGCAACTTCCTCGATTAATCCCACAGTAATACACCCTCTTCATGTGCCAAAAACAGAGTGTGACTCCGTCAATTAGGTAACCTTACTGTTGTAACGACTGCCAGAAATAGGTATTTGGCAAGTCCGACAATGGCAGCAAGGGTGTCTGGAAGAACAAGCTTAAAAATAGAGCCCTCTAATCTTGTAGCAAACTTCTCTCTAGTTGGAAAAAAATCTGCCAACACGGCAAGTCAGAGTTCCCATTGATCAGGAAATCTGATTCAATTTTTGACAATTGAGGTCAATTTAGAATTGGGAAAAACCCCTAAAAGCATTATTCCATCATGCATAGCTCTTGGATCATGGTAGAACTTTGCTCATGCCTGAGATTTCTGCCATATTCTTATGAAATTTGCATCCAAAAAGAAGTCTATTTGCTAAAAGATCAGCTTACTTCCTAAAAACTCCCAAAGGTGGTGCACTTTGGGTTATCCTCCTGCTAACCTAGGTATTACTTCAGGATAAAGGGCCCACGCTGACCCCTGAAACACAGACATAATATGTGTTACAAAAAGTGGAGGGGGGGTGGTTGCACTCTCCATTGAAGTGTACTCCTCATTGATGTGCATAGCTGGCAGCTCCATGATAACATTTACCTACTACCATATATAAATGTTGCCAAATCTAAAGTAACATCCAAGGAATGTGCCCTCCTAGCTGGCACAACTCAAGTAAATAATGACTTTCCAGCAGTCCACCCTAATGTAACTCCTCATTGAGGGTGCCATTCATGAAATTAGTAAAGTTAACTCCCTCAGGAACCTCTAATGCTGGTTGTGACTAGTTATACCAGTAAGAATGTAGATCCAAAAATAATTGAAATAACCATCTCAAGTACTGTGCCTTCCTCTGTTGTCATAAATGAATGTGGACAAGCCCAAAAGTAGTATCAAATCAACACCTTTCCTCTGTTGTTAACTCCCATCACAAGAATGCCCAATCTCTTGTTGTAGATACTATGTTTGGGCATCGAAGGAGTGCCCCATATCCTGATATATCTCCTCAAAATAACACTCTAACCTCTGAACATAACCCACAGCCACATACTTTTACTACAGTGCCCTATTGTCGTGAAAGGTACTTCAAGCATTTGCATCCTCAGTAGAAGTAATGAAGGAACTTCCTTACATTTATTTTTAATATGTCCTTAATCAAGACAGGTGTGGAAAGAAGTTGAACATCAGACCTCATTTCAGCATTTGTGGGATAAATTGATCCTAGAAGATCGCTTTCAAGAGTAGTTTAATAGAAGAGAGCTGAAGGATTGCTTTCATGTGTACTTTAATAGAAGAGAACTGAAGGAATATAGAACACTTACATACTTGATTAGTTACTTGGGGAATCTGGTTAGTGAGAAATACCAAGCTTTTTGAGGATGTTTAAGTTCCCACTTTCAAAGTTTCATTACAAGCTCTTTCACTGCTTTCTCCTTATAAGCCCAGTGTAAAGCCAAAACCCACACATATGATAGGAGAGGTGATTATTAACAAGGATTATGTGTGGAGCTTCTTTGATGGAGCCTGCCAGGGTCTAGAACACTTCTGAAGTCTGGGTATTGTGCTATTTATTACTAAGGATAACAATTTCACTAGTAAGGAAAATATGGTTATTGGGACCGATAATGAAGGTGAATTTAGAAGATTATTTTTCCTATTGAAGTGTGATATGGAGAAAAATATGGTGCAACTACAAGTTTTTGAAGACTCGCTTATGACTTTCAAATGGATGAACAATAAAATCTAGGTCCACAGTTTGGGACTTTCTCAGTTGGGATTACATTTGGAGGATATCTCTGTTCTTTATCAGATGATTAGTTTTATTCATATATTTAAAGAACTGAACGATTTTGGAGGATATCTCTGGTCTTCATCTCTGGTAATCTAAGGATCTCTTTTGACCATTGACATGTTGAAAAGTAGCGAGTAAGATCTTCTTGACTTGTGCCTTAGTCAAGATAGACCTTGCTCAAGTCTTCCTTAGCATGCACGAGTTCCTAAGGAGTAGGACGAGTTCATGATAATACTTTGACTTAAGTGCAGAGGTTGGAGAGGTAGTTAAGTCAATCTCCAAGGTGCGAGTTAGATTTGGAGAAGGACGAGTGAAAGTCTCAAGCTCTAAATTAAGACTAGGACGAGTTACAATAGTTAGTGAGACTCAGTCAACTAATCAATCACAAGTCCGAGTTCCGAAACTAAACTTCCGAGATTTAGCTAGGAAGAGCATGGAAGGAGAGGCCTTTACGCAACTTTTGATAGAAAAAATTCCTTGCAGAAGTGTGCTAATATTTAGGAGGAAATTCCTAAATAATAGGGGCTGCCCAATGCTAGGAAATAAGAGCCAAGAGGCGCAAGGATTTAGGAGTTGGGTTAGGGTTTATTGCAAGCGGGTTTCAACTAAGTATCAGCAGTGAGAACAAGCTTGTTCTCTAGTGAAATAGATTGCCTTGTAACTAATTCTACATTGTTCAATTATGTCAATAAAATTCTATAGCTAGCAAAGGGTTTTCCCTATTAGGTTCTCTAGAAAATTTATTGCATTATTGTGTGTGAATGTGTTTTTATTTCTGTTCCTATTCCACTGCAAACTACGTAGAGAAATTATGTGTCTTGGTGCAACAAAATTGTTTTTAGGATTGACATCATAGCAGAATTTCAAGGAAATTATACATGGTATCAGAGCTCGAAACAACATAAATACCAACACACAGAGTTTAGATTTGTAAAGAGAAGAGAGCAAATTTGTGAAGAGCAGTTCCTTGGACAGGGAGGATGGAGAACCAAGGACTGAGATTTGACCACTGTTTAGAGGGAGCCTCTAACTTTGTCTCGTGGGCAGGGAGGATCATGATAGTATTAGAGGATAATGGGGTGGGATAAATTGTGAAGCAGGCTATACCACCACCATAAGATCCCCAACAGTTGGCCCAACATACTATGAATGATGTCAAAGCTAGGAGGATTATTCTAGAAGGGGTCAAAGATCATAGAGCTTCTCAGATCCATGAGAAGATGTCAACTTTTGAGATGTTCAAATCTATTTTAGATCTATATCAGAGTTCCAGTGATACCAGGAAGCTTCCTCTTAAGGAGAAGCTAAGGAGTATTTCGATGAGACCAGGAGAGCCCATCATCACATATCTTACGAAGTTCATTCAGGTTTGAGATGAGCTAGGTGGTGTGGGTGTCACTGTACCTGAGAATGACCTTGTCAGTTTTGCCTTACTAGGACTTCACAAGTCTTGGTATGGCTCCCAGGATGTTGTTAGTGGCAGAGAGAATTTTCCTAATTGGGAAAGGTTATGGACTAATTACGTTCAGAAGGAGATTTGGGGAGGAACCCGTGATGGTAGAGCTACAAAGACCAAGGACGAGGAGAATTTTACTCTTGCAGGTAAGGCCAAGGGAAAGAAAGGCAAACGGAAGGCCGAGTCTAGTCAGAAGGGCGAGAAGAAGAAGAAGGATTTAAGTAAGATCAAGTGCTTCCATTGCCATGAGTTTGGGCATTGTTACCCACTACTAGTGGGTGACCCCTATAGGAGAAATTTTCTCCTAGATTTGTCTTCAGTCGGCAGCCAACAACCCCTTGCAGCCACTAGATAGCTCGATGTGCCACCATTCTCCGCCACGTGAGCCAGCCATTATGTGCTCTCACCCATATGTTATGATTGCATGTTAGAAGGTGGGCCTTCCAACCCCGAAGGTATGAATTTTCATTACGTAATTGGGCGTTTATGCTTACTTTTCTTGGGCACTTTTAGAAATGGATTAGTGGGGGGATTCGGTGGAAAGAATGGGCGTGGATTGTACTTTTGTTCCCTTGTCTCGACTTGGTGGTTAATCTTTTATCTTAGTCTTGTGGGATCTCCTCTACTAGCTACTAGCTTTAGGAGTGACACTACGTGGGAAACCCTGATTTTGGCTGCGTGGCCGCTTATCGAAACCATATATATCACTCCCTTCCTTCATTATAATCCCTTTTCACACTTTTCCCATTCGGGTCCACATTTGCCCATTAGGTCCACAAGAGGTTAGCCTCCCCTTCCCCTTGTCCACACTTTGGGTCGGGCCTGGAACGATGCCCTGAAGGTTGATGCAGCTAAAAAGAAAGTTAAAAGCATAATTTGGCCACTTACAATAGGAAATATACCACATAATGCAGAAGATGGCTGGGACATAAGAATTTAGCTCGTGGGAAAAAGCCAAGCATGAGCTCTACCCCTTGTCATTATGGCCATCACCCTGGTTCCTAGGACCCCTATGTGTGCCCTTCACATCATTAAGGAACCCATGTTTGTCCCAACCCCTGGTGGACGATGAATTGCTCAACCTTAAGGTGATGATCACTGCTTTATCATACGCATCATGCTCTCATCCCCTAGAGCCCCGAGTAGTTAAAAGAAAGAAAAATCAATAAAAGGAAAAAGGCATATGAAGAAGGGTGGAAATACAAAGGCCAAGGTAACTCATGTACCACGATTGCTCCCTCCTACATCTATACACCCAATGTGTGGGCTTCCCTCATTATAACTGCCCTTGTACCATGGCATGTGGCTTAGTGCCTTCCTTGTTGCCCCACTCTGTTCCTCTATCATTTTACTTGACACCTACCATTTGACAGATGTACCGTGGACCTGTTACTCAGAAGTTGAAACCACCTAATAGGGTCCTTTATTAACCCCTCTCTTGAGCTTGGTGACGCCCGTACACTCTAAAGCCCATTGGAAGGGCATGCCACTATGAAGTGTTTACTTGTGCCCCTAATTAGCAAGCTTATTTACTCGATTACACTAATGAATTGTTGTATTGGAAGGTGAGGAGACACATTGGATCTTATACAGGATTGCAGGTGGGTCTTCATCTTGGACTTGGCCTCGCGATATAGGATCCAAGCCCTCAAGAGGGTCATAATGGTACTTGTAGGGTGAGCATTGAGAGCCATGGGCCTCCACCACAACAGTGCATTTATTGTCATGCCATGGGCATCTTCAACACCACACATTACTTGTTCATGCCCCAACCATATAGATATGATGATGCACTTGGACCACATTGCCCAGTTGGCCACACACTCGTACCTAACACTTGGTAGTTGATCCAGAGCCCATACAGGGTTTTGTCTCATCCGCAGAGACATGGGTGGGCTTGTGTCATCATTCAAGCCCTTATTGATGGAGCATCAACATGCTTGATCTAGTTGGAGACCCATGAGAGCATTCATTGTGCCCCTGAGCCACTTGGGAGCACCATAGCTGTTTTGCTCAGAAACCAAGCCCCCCCCCACTCTCCTTGGTCATCATTTTGGGAGCCCTCCTCTTCATCATGGCACATGGAGGACTTATCTTGGCCTTCCAACGACCCTTTGCACATTAAATTTATTTTTAGGGGCTCATTAGGCTAATTAGACTAAATCAAACTCCTAAAGGCTCATATAAATAGAAGGAGAACCTCCTTTGTGAATCTTCATCATTTGGATTGGGATTTCTCTTGTAAAAGAATTCAGGCCTGCAATTGATGGACAAAATTGGATGTTGTTGATGCATTTTGATGTTTGGATTTTTGCTATTCTTGTCTTGGATCTTCTAATTGCAATTATGATGGATGGATATACTCACATTGCCTAGTAAGGTTGATTTTTTATGCTATATCTTTATTTTATTGCATGTCTAATGTGTGGAATAACTTGTCATAATCTCGTTGATGCCCTAATTTAATGCGAATTATTGAAAATCATTGGATTATTGAAAATATTGCATGCATTATTCATTAGGTGATGTGAATGACTGTTCCTAGAGGCTTTCCTTGTCTTGGAATCCTTGAAACTCCGTCACTTCTTGCCCAACGAAGTATAAATTCCTTTGCTAGTCGAAATGTTGCTTCCTAGGGTTAGCGAAGGCTACATAAGACTCCTTGATAGAGAAAAATTCTTTCATCAAAGCTAATCTTGACTCCATTTCTCCCAATTGTCTAGCCATTGGTCCTAATCCTAGTTGATCAACCATAAACCTTTCTCTTTTCCTTTATTTTTCCATTTTCGTCCCTAACCTTAGAAGGCTAACTAGGGTCTAGTGCGAATTGCATTAGGAGGATCTCCTTGGGGTGCGAGTGGGTACACTACTACACTGTCCTCTCCTCTAGCTCTCCTCAAAACTTGAAGCAATTCCAATGGATAGTTTGAGAGAAATATCAAGCCTTAGCTCCAAAACCGTTTCTATCCTTTACCTTCTTTGGTTAGTGACACTCCAAAGGTCATTTGCTCTTGAAAAATCGTTGGAGGTTAATAATTCTTTGACCTCTCTCATCCTTGCTTGACCTAGGTATCTCGTCGAATATCATCCCTCTTGGAATTTTGCAAACCCTAGGCCTCACTTGGATTCTTCTAGGTCTCTCTTGTGGTCCCAAACCTTTATATGGTTGTTACCTTACAAAATCCTAAGAGAGGTCTTTCCCATTCCCTTAGGAAGCCTTGATTTAGGTGTATCCCTTGTTATTAAGGAATCTTTCCTCCTAGCTCTAGGTCTTCTCACTAGCCTTTCTTGGAGAGCCATTAAGCTTCATTGAAGCAAGTGAGCCTCATATTGAGCCTCTCCTTTGAATGGGCTTTGGAAATCACGTCACACCTTACCATTGATCCCATCACCCTAGTGATTTCCTTTATACTGGGACTCCTCCCATCGGTGAAAGTTTGTAAAGAGTTGGGGACGCTAACTGAGGTGACAGTGGGTCTTTGTCCCATTGTTGTTATTTGGTCTAGTAGTTGGCCCTTTGGTACCGCTCTTAGGACCCATGCTAGATTGTGTGGCAACAAGCACTATGCTACCAAGTGTCCAAATCGAAATAAGATGTCTAATAAGAATCACACGGTTGCATCAACTGAGGTAGATGGGTTTTCTTCTCAGTTTGAGAATGATTTATCATTGATAGCTTGCATGGAAAGCTCAGTAGGTAGCCACAGGTTTATCAGCATGCAATTTTGATCATCATTATGTGTGCAAGGGGTGCACACTTGGCAACTATGCCAAGACTTCTTTTTAGGGCCAAGACAACAAATCTAAGGATATTTTGGAGTTGGTGCATTTAGATCCATGCAGGGGGCCCTTCACTTCTTTGTCTCTTATGAGACACAGGTATTATGTTACCTTTATTGATGATTATTCTTGGAAAACTTGGATATTTTTCACGAAGAAGAAAAATGAGGTCTTAACCAATTTCATGGAGTTTAAGGCCTTGGTAGAAAACCAAACTGGGGAAATGATCAAGGCAGTGAGGAGTGACAATGGTAGAGAATATGTCTCTAATGCCTTCAAGGAGTTGTGTGCGAAGGAAGGCATTAGGAGAGAGATGATAGCACCCCATAACCCTCAGCAAAATGGGTGGTTGAGAGGAAGAACCGCAGTATTGTTGGAGTGGCCAAGGCCATGTTACATGATCAGGGACTGCCTATGTTCTTGTGGGTAGAGGCATGCGACGCTGTAGTATTTTTGCAGAACAGAAGTCCACATAGAGTTCTTAGATGAGTTACACCAGATGAGGCTTTGACAGACAAGAAGCCTGATGTTTCACACTTCTGTATCTTTGGCACAAAACTTTATCGTCATGTGTCCAAAGATAACAGGAAAAAGCTGGAGCCCGTAGTAGAAAAGAGTATTTTCGTGGGATACAGTAAGACAACTCAGGCATACAGGGTGTATCGACCTGGACTCAGGAAGACGGTTCTCAAGCGGGATGTCAGGTTTGAGGAGTCCAGAGCTCTGAGTAAGTCTTTAGAGCGAGAGAAGGTTGGAGTATCTGAGATGGAGGAGCTACTTACTCCCAAGGAGGAGCCTCGGCTAGGATCACATATTGAGTCTCAGCTAGTTGGCAAGAGGCCCGCATAGTAGGATCCATAGCAGGATGCAGAGCAAGGTGTTGAGGAGAAGAGATTAGGGCGAGAACAGGCAAATACTTAGTTAGAGACTCCTAGCATAGGGAGGAAGAAAGGCAAGTGGGCTGAGAAGTTGATTCAGGAGGCCCAGGAGCAGGTTGAAGCTCCTAGCACCATGTTCAGGTAGAGCAAGTAGCCATAGAGGTACACAAGATATATGGCCCAAATGACAGAGGTGGTGGACACTGAGCCTTCTAGTTATAAGGAGGCAACTTCTCAGCAGGTATGGTAGGATGCCATGGTGGAGGAATATTCCTCCATTATGAAGAATGATATCCAGGAGATTGTGCCATGACTTGAGGGCAAATCAGTAGTAGGCTTACGCTAGGTGTACAAGGTGAAGCATGGAGCAAATGGGAGTGTGGAGAAGTACAAGGCCAGGTTTGTGGCCAAGGGCTTCTCATAGATTGAGGGCATAGACTATGATGATACCTTTGCCTCAGTAGCACGGTATTCATCCATCAAGGTTATTTTGGCACTTGCAACATAGATGGGGTTGACAGAGTGAGGTTTGAGGGCTTCACAGATGCAGATTGGGCAGGGTGCTCCACGGAGCGAAAGAGTACTTCAGGTGGCATCTTTAGCATTGGGTTGACAAATGTTTCTTGGTATAACAGGAAGCAATGATCAGTTGCACTTAGTTCAGCAGAGGTTGAGTACATGGCTGCCAGTTTGACAGCATGCAAGGCTATTTGGATGAGGAAGTTACTTGTGGGACTTTTTAGACAGAGGATGGAGCCTACTATGATACACTGTGATAATCAGAGTTACATCAAGCTCTTTGAGAACCCATTGTACCTGATCTCGATATGCTTTGAGAACCCATTGTTTCATGATCGCTCAAAGCATATCGAGATCAGGTATCATCATCTCAGAGATTATGTGCAGAAAGGGATAGTGAAGCTATCGTATATTCCAACAGAGGAGCAGACAACAAATATCTTAACCAAGGCATTGGAAAGAAGGAATTTTGTTCATTTCAGAGATAAGTTGGGAGTGTACAAAATCCCTTTCTCGCTAAGAGGGAGTGTTGAAAAGTAGCAAGTAACGGTCTTCTTGACTTGTGCCTAGTCATGATAGATCTCGCCCAAGTCTTCCTTAGCATGCAGGAGTTCCTAAGGAGTAGGATGAGTTCATGATAACAATTTGACTTAAGCACAAAGGTTGGAGAGGCAGTTAAGTCAATCTCCAAGTTGTGAGGTAGATTTGGAGAAGGACAAGTGAGAGTCTCAAGTTCTAAATTGAGATTAGGGCAAGTTACAAGAGTCGGGGAGACTCAGTCAACTAATCAATCACAAGTCCGAGTTCCCAAAATAAACTTGCCATTTTTAGCTGATCGAATTTTTTATAAGGAGGTTGAAAGGCATAATTGTAACATAATTTTGTGAGCACGAGTTTGTGTGAGAGCTGGTTGCTAGGAAGAGCATGGAAGGAGAGGCCTTTACATGGCTTTTTGACAGACAGAATTCCTTGCAGAAGTGTGCTGATATTTAGGAGGAAATTCCTAAATAATAGTGGCTGCCCAGCGCTAGGACATAGGAGCTAGGCAGCACAAGGATTTAGGAGCTGGGTTGGGGTTTATTGTAAGTGAGTTTCAGCTAAATATTAGCAGTGAGAACAAGCTTGTTCTCTAGTGAAACAGATTACCTTGTAATGAATTCTATATTGCTCAATTTTGTCAACAAAATTCTGCTAGAAGAGGGTTTTCCCAGTTGGGTTCCCTAGAAAATTTACTGCATTATGGTGTGTGAATGTGTTTTTATTTCTGTTCCTATTCCATTGCAAATTACGTAGAGTAATTCTGTGTCTTGGTGCAACGAACTTGTTTTCAGGATTGACATCATAGTAGTTGCAGAATTTCAAGGAAATTCTACATGAAATTTGATCTTCTATGTGGAATGTGTAATCAAGTAGATGGCTTTCTAACTTGGTAAGCTTTTTCAAGGTGGCATTTTTCTAACCAGTAAGATTGGGATTAATCAATCTATCTTCCATACTTTCTTCTCCCCTTTCTCGATTCACCCAATCAACTAAGTCACTAGTCACTGAAATCTTAATTTCTAAATCAAGTTTTTCTAGCGATAGCCCTTTGAGGTTGGAAAAACACTAGCAAAAAGTGAGAAGAAACCAACCAAAATGACAGTTGGGGTTGATTTCTTGTTGTTACACCCAAAACTCTCTTTTGATCTTGTGGCAGGTCACAAGGACAGTTTCGAGTGCTAACATCCCTGTACAGCTTGATTGCTAACATCCCTGTACAGCTTGATTCTTTTTCCATTGTTGAAATAAATGATATGATCTTCTGGACGGAGAAGAATCATATTGATAAATTGCTTTGGAATTGAGGATAACACCATATTTTTTGATATTTATCATATCGAAATCTCAATGACTGTTGTTGAAATAGATATATTTGGGCTGTGTGATACCCTTTTTATACCTCATTCCCATTTGCTAGCACCCTTTTTATGCCTCATTCCCATTTGCTAGCTGAACCTTATAACTAAACCTCATTCCCATTTCCTAGCTGAACCTCATAACTATAGGGAGTCTTTTTGACTACTACTTGTGCCTAACTTCAGAAGTTCCTTGAGCAGAAAAGTGCGAGTAGACCATGGATTCTACTCCATCAACTCTGTTAATTTTCATACTAATGAAAGACAACTCCCATTTTTCAAATTTCATAAGAAATTGCCTTTTTCTGTAGCAACATCTTTTGTGGCTTTATCTTTGCAGATGATTGATGTCTTCAAATTTTTTGTGTACCTTGTAGTATTATCTATATGTGTATGTTTATATATTGCTAAAAAGGGAATCGATGTTTAGATGCATTGCCAAATCATTAAGCTTTTGAAAATCTATTCCACTCACACTCAAGTTACCTTGCACTTGTGCATGCACCTATGCTTTTAGTGTCATTTCCTTTAAACTCGGAGGTATTCTTTTATCTATGATTGCTTAGGGGCAATAGTTGGCTTTGTTAGCTTCTGCATTGTGAATAATGTGTCAATGCAGTTTAGTCCATATATTTTGTTGAGCTCCAAAATCATGAATTTTGACATGGAGTATAAGAGTGTGTATCTGTCTTGTTTCAAAGGAATGTCACCACTATTTGAGGTTTTTTGCAACACACAATTGACATATTCATCCACTGTTGAGTCCTTAGGTGTTAAAAGTTAAATTTTGTTGCCTGAAAAATCAGCCTAATTTGGCAAGGAATAATGGGTTCCATATGAAGCATAAAAACGTATCAATGGCACATGTAACTTTTGAGGAAATATTTTTAGTACTTAGTTTGTAAAGCAATTTTGAATGGGCAAGTGATTTGTAACGCTTTTGACCAAGAAGGTCTCATGCTATTTTTTCATTTTGTAGGTACATGTTTCTTTGATAGGAGAAAATCAGATGAGAATAGCATGGATTACAAATGATACCAATATACCGTCAGTTGTGGAGTATGAAACCTCTCCAAGAGTATACAATTCTTCAGCCAAGGGAGAAAACACTTTGTATACTTACTTGGGTTACAGATCTGGCCAGATTTACAATGTTATACTTGGGCCACTAAAAGCTAATACAATTTATTATTATCGTTGTATAACTTATGGTCCAAAGTATAATGTCAAAACACCAAGATCACAATTCCCCATAACTTTTGCGATTGTGGGGAAGACCATTTCCCTGTTCCATCTTATTTTGTTATTTGGTACATACCAAATTCTAACATACTTGAAATTTTAAAAAGAACAAGATGTGGGTGGAGATAGAATATTCCCCATCTATTCTTTGTTTTATCTCTGTTTTTCATTATTTTTCTTTTCCCTCACTTTTGCTTTGAGCAAGTTTTGACTCTGACCTATTTTTTTCACCATTGTTGACTACCAACCATGGTGAGAACATGGGTGCCTAACAAGCATGGAGTTACATTTGATTCTTGTGTTTCACCATCCCAACTAAGAAAAATAGACTGTTGATTGATCCAATATTACAATATCATCTGCTCTATATTTCTTCGAGCTGCCTAGTAATTCTGGCTAACAATTTCTTCACATTTACATTATCAATACACTTCAGAGTAGACATCTCATGTGTTTTTCTTCAATTTACAATAGGTGACTTGGGACAGACAGGGCAGACAAATTAACGTTACAACACATTCACCAGACAAATTATGATGTCTTTTTGTTGCCAGGTGATCTTTCATATGTAGATACCCAACAACCATTATGGGATGAATTTGAGAAAAACCATTTCTTCACAAGCACCTTACCACTTTACTGATGAGAGAATCAAAATTTGTTGAATGGTTCCCAGCTCACTAGTTTCATAGGAGTAATACTATTCGACATGTTGGATATGCCTTCGTATGGCTAGTTGGGGTTTCCCTCACCAGGGGTGGAAATTAACTCCGGGATTCATTTTGATCTCGAGGGATCCTCATTTGTTGTGTAACTGAGATTGGGCATGCCTTATTCCAAACGCATATTTAATTGCAATGTTGATCATAAATGTGGCTAAATTTAAATTTTATTTCAATTCAAGGAACAAGGGAGATGGAGCCAGATCTGTAGTTGTACAGCTTTATTATATGGCATTTTCATTTGATTGTAACATTTCTTTCTCTTTCTTACTTGGTAACACTTTGCCCATTTTGATTTCTGAAAATAATTTTTGAACTTGCACTTGTCATATCTAGCTGTGCAGGAGCTGTGATGTCCATTTCTATTTGAGAATAATTTTTGATTTTGGCCTTGTCATATTTGTTTGGTGCAGGTTGGAGCAGCGGATGTGATGGAATAATTGGAATATGGCATTGTAATTGACTCCAGACCTGGTGAAGAAAATTGTCCAACAAAGGGAAACCTTGAACGCAATATTTTGAAAATGAGGTGATATGCAAATAAGAGGAATACACAGGCTTGGTTAATACTTTTCTGCATTCTCCTTGTGTCTTAAATTCAAGGCTTCATTAATACCTTTCAGCATTCTCCTTGTATCTTAAATTTAATGCTTAGTTAATACTTTTCCTCATTTTCCTTGTGTCTTAAATTTGTGTTTGAGGTTCATGGTGTATTGAAAACAAAGCAAAGAATTTTGTTAGGTTGTGTACTTGGATAGTTTTGTATAGGTAGAATATGAACTTTGTGATGATATCATTTGGATAAATATCTCATTTTTAATCTCTACTTAGGCAGATTTGCCAATTTATAGAAAAGAACCCTGATGTCAAATTTGTCAAGGTGGACTATGAAGAAAACAGGTTTATGTGCTACAGTTTACACATCATGTTTTACCCTTTTACTCCTGCAGAGATTACAAACCAGCACCTGACATCACACATGTCTGCTGTTAAATTGACCACTCTATTTGTCGTGCTAGATTGACCACTCTGTGTATCTTTTATCTCATCCAAGCTCTCTATCTTTTCTATTATCCATCGTATTTCATGTATTAATGCTCAAGGTCAAGGTTGATCATCTATTTTTTTTTTTTCATTTTTAATCTTCACCTTTCTTGGAACACAGGTATAGTTATTTCCATTATTAGAGAAAACTTGAGAAGCTTAAATTTGTCTGATATTACTGTCTCACATATTATGGTGTGAAATTTGATATAGTTATTTCCATTATTGTAGATTAAGTTTTTAATTTTTCTGAGACTACTATCTCATGTTATGGTGCGCAGGTTAAGCTTCTATTTTTCTTTTCTGGTCTTTAATTTCATTATAATAAAATCAATAAATACAATTTAATTTTGGTGTTGTTTTCCAATTCCAAGTAAGTGGATCTGTTGCTTTCAAAGAATTGTTATGTGCAGCTGCGAAGTTTGACCCTTTGGTCTGAACTACGCCTATGGTTGACCAGTGAATCTCTTGCCCCCTTCCAAGTTGTTTCCAGGCAACTGGGCCTTTTGAGGTCTCTTTGGTTGCAAAACAGTTTGGTTTGTGGTCCATCAATAGCTTTGTTTGCAGTAGCCTTTTTTGCTAGCTCCCTTATCTTCAGAGCTTTTGAAGACTTATTCCTTCATTCCTACCAATCTGAGGAAACTGCTACTTGTTTTTTCCGCTATGGATGATTATTTTTGTTTTCCATAAGTTTTGAGAATGCTCCCCAACAATTTATATTGATTTGGGTACATATGTGCCAAATGGTTTAGTACCTGTGAAAAAGAGTTGAAGCTTATGGTCCAAAGTTTTATATAAGTCCTAATCATCCCACAATCCACCAATCCCCTTGAAACACTGTATCTCATTCTTTATCTTCAGGGTTCAAAGAAAAAGACAGTGTTCAATGCCCTCTCAAGAGAGGTTGAATAGCTAAGCCATTTTGCACTTTCTAATTTTGTTTATTCCATTTGGACATACTGTCAAGTTTCAACCAATCACTAAATGCCCATGAATAATTAGATCAATGCTAGACTTCAAATATTTCAATAGGATATGTAAGTGCGGCTTTAATACAATCACCGGTGCTTTGTGTGCTTGAAGGCCAATTGCTTTTACAATCATCAGTGCTTTTGGTGAAGGCCCAATGCTTTTTGGTGCCAAGATAGATTCCTGCCGCCTTTTTTCTTCAAAGGCCACCAGGTATTCTATTTGAGAGGTCCCTGTGTTGGAGTGACACTAGGGTATATGTACACATTGATCAGTTTCCCTTCATACACGGAGAAACCTGTGGATTTGATGGTGTTAGCCAATCAAGGTTTAGAAAAGTGGTTCCTGTACCTAACTAAACCATTTTAATCAACTACTATTTCTCCTTAAAAATGCTAAACCACTATTTCTTGTAAATATGAAAAACTGAAAATGTTGTTGGAAATTGCTAGATACTTTTGCTTTTGAAAGCCATACCTCCCAGATAACATTGCACGTGAAACCTGAAAAGTAAAAGTCTTAATGTTATATTATAGTACCCGAGCACGGTTTTGGGAGTGAAGGGAGATATTGACAATTGGATAAACAAAGAACCCATGAATGTTCATGATTGAGACAGGGCATTGCTAATCCCAGCATCGTCCAATATCTCCATCTTAGCTATGAATTTCTTCAAGCCTGCCCTTCACACAATTACAACACATTATCTATTTTGATAGATTTCCCGAAAGAGCACACAGTGACAATAAATAGTTTATTTGTTGCCATTTATTTCATGCAATTGTCCTTCAATTCAGATCCATCTAAATTTTCTGTGTTTTCATCATTCAATATGCCATTGTCTGCGAGTCACATAAATGAGATTGTGCCTTCTTTCAGTGATTACC